>JAMPIV010014957.1:202500-225000 GCA_024509875.1 Oreohelix idahoensis | reverse complement strand
ATAAATCCTGTTTGACGAAAGGTTACAATATTCGGGGGCACTGATGTTATCCAAGGGGTCGCTACGAAGGTCGTACTATATCATCCAACACTTCAGGGTCATTCCGGGTCGGCTGAGTTCGTCTGTCACAATCGTCCCCTCTTTTGAGACATGAAAACCTGAACGGTAGCTTTAGGATGATTGGTATCTTCAACTTCCTCTTCTTCCTCCGTAGTCCAGTTTCTACTCAGGACATCAGCCCCGACATTCTGTCTTCCCGGAATGTATTCCACTTTGAAAGAATAAACGCTTAAAAGAAGGGCCCAACGCATGATCCTTGCGTTAAATTCTTTATTGGCACCAAGAAATGCTAACGGTGCGTGATCTGTTTGCACTGTGAAAGATGTACCATAGAGAAACTCATGATGGCGTCTGATACCGTCAATCAGAGCGAGGCATTCTCTTTCGACTACGCTGTAGTTCCGTTCAGCTTTATTTAATTTCCGACTGCCATAGGCAACTGGAAATAGCATGTTCAGGTCACTGTCCTCGGCTTCAAGCAGTGTTGACCCGATGCCCTGACCTGACGCGTCGACCCGTAATACGAAAGGTTTCTTGAGGTCAGGCAACCTCAAAATGGGGTATGCAGACAACTGTCCTTTCAAAGTGCTGTATGCGTGTTCGCACTTTTGATCCCAATGACCTTATCCGGACGCCCTTTCTTTGTGAGGTCAGTCAGAGGTGCCGTCAGTCCGTTGTAGTTCTGGATGTACTTCTGATAGTATGCACATAGCAATATGAAGGAACGTACGTCTTTCTTCGTTCGGGGTCTTTTTTCTGCCACTATTTTCTCCACGTTCTTCTTAATAGGCCAACTGCATCCGTGAGAAATAGTATGCCCCAGGAAGTCTAACTGTTCAAACCCAATGAGACATTTGCTAGGTCTGGCTGTGAACCCAGTTTCCTGTAGTCTCCTGAGGAGCATAGCAACCGTAGCAATATGTTCTTCATAGGTTTCCGATGCAATTAATATGTCATCCATAAAATTATGGATATGGGGACTTTGCAAAGGTTCTAGAAGCTTCCTCATCATCCTGTGAACACTCCTGGTGCGTTATGCAAACCGAATGGCATCACATTAAATGTGTAATGTCCTTCACTAGTGCTGAAGGCTAACAAAGGTTTAATTTCCTCCTTGACTGGTATTTGATAACAACCTTTACTGAGGTCAATCTTGGAGAAAATCTTTGCTTTGCTGAGCTTGGTGAACAACTCGGAAACAGTTTGGAGAGGTTCGGGCTGGAATTCCGTTACAGCGTTTAGCAGCCGGTAATCTATACACAGCCGAACTTCCTTATTGGGCTTCTGCAACAGCACTACACTGGAACTGTAAGGAGATGTAGACTCACTGATAATTCCTGCCTGACGCAGCTTGTCTATTTCTCCGCGAAGTGCATCAGCTTTAGCGTACGGGATGGGGTAAACTCTGGTTCGAACAGGGGTCTCATTTGTTAATTTCATATCAAATTCAATGAGATTTGTTCGACCAGGTACATCCGTTAAGACTGCACTGTACTGTTTTAGTAGAGCCCTGGTTTCTGTTTGTTGTTCTGGTGAGAGATTGTCGCCGAACTTGACATCTTGAAGGATTCTGTGGGTTGCAATGGATACTCCATGCAACCATCATCATCTTCCTCGTCTTCCGTTGCTATGGCGACAGCCAGGAGATGCTCGGAGGATGGCACTGGTCTCTCCAAATATTTCTTAAGCAGATTTATGTGGAAGACCTTCTCTTTTCCTTTGATGGAGATCTTGTAATTGGTACGTGAGATCTTTTTAAGGACGGTAAACGGCCCTTGCCATCCGATGCGAAGTTTATTGCTTCCGGTTGGAAGTAGCAACAAGACTTTCTCCCCTGGTTGTAGTTCTCTCTCTTTTGCAGCTTTGTTGTATCTTTTAGCATGTTTAGCGCGGGCTTTCTTAAGGTTGGTAGTAGCTAGATCCCATCCTAGCTTTAACCTTTCCTTGAGCTCAGATACATACTTGCTTGCAGAGACGACTGTCTTGTCAGCCTTTTGGTTTGTCAGGGACCGAAGTAAGGCTTCTAGTGGCCCCTTAATAGGTCTGCCAAATAAAAGTGTAGCTGGCGCGAATCCCGTAGACGCTTGGGGAACCTCTCGGTAGGCGAATAAGGCAGCCGATATATATAGGTCCCAGTCTTCCGGTTTCTCCTGACCCAGCTTACGTAACATGGTGGTGAGGGTGCCGTTAAAACGTTCCACGAGCCCATTTCCGGCCGGATGGTAGGGACTTGTGTGGATATGTTTGGCCCTCAAGATCTTAAAGATCTCCTCCATTAACAGGCTACGGAATTGGGATCCATTGTCCGTCAAAACTTGTTGAGGGAATCCCAACCGTGTAAAAATTTGCACGAGGGCTTCTGCGACATGCTTGGAATCTGTGCATGTTAGCGGTATAGCTTCGGCCCACATTGTGCAAGTGTCGACTAAGGTCAGGATGAACCTGTTCCTTCTTTTGGTCCTTTCCAGGGGTCCAATGATGTCGACAGCAACCCGTTCAAATGGAGTCCCTACTATTGGCATTTGCCCCATGGGTACTGGGGGTGTCAAGTGCTTGGGTGCTACCCGTTGGCACTGGGCGCAGGATTTCACATACCTGATAATGTCAGAGTTCATTCCTGGCCACCAATAGTGGTTTTTTATTCGCTGAATAGTGGCGTTTTGTCCCATATGTCCGCTAAAGGGAAGAGAGTGCCCCATTTCTAAGATCTGGCTTCTGTACTGCGTCGGTACTAGGAGCTGGTTATTCCCCGTGTCCGGGTTGCCCGTTCTACGATACAATACACCGTCCTTAGAAAAGATGTCTCCGTTGTGTCTGGGGTCCTTAGCCATGGGCAGTTTTCTAAAGCAGGGCTCCAGAGTAGGGTCCTTTTGTTGCGCCTCCTTCAGTTCATTCGGCAACAAATTTGGCGCAGGCTCCCTCTCCTTCTTGGCTTGCCCTCTTGTGGTTACCGCTGCCACAATCGGCTCCTTTGGTCTCCCAATAAACACATATCTACATCCCAGGATAACTGGGTAGATAGGATCATCCATAATGGCCGCTTTAATAACTCCTCTGACAAAGTCAGAGTGTATTTCTACCAGTGCGATAGGAAGCGTCCTGGGTGCATCACTCCTGAAAACTCCACTAAGTTTGACGGTTTCCTCTGTCTCCTGACCGGGTTTGACTAGGTGCCTAGCGACAATACAACTAAAGCTTAGTCCAGTGTCAAAGAGACAAGTAGTTGAGGTACCATTCAAAATTACAGTTCCTCGAGTTGAGGGTCGGTCCCCCTCAGGTTGAGAATCACTGACATTGACTCTACCTTTCGAGGCTGTATGCAAACATCCGATGCGGTTTGGACCGGTTTGTTTGCCCTGATCAGACGTTCCTGGTGTAGGGGTCTTCCCTTTTCCTTGACCTTGGTGGCCGCGCTGCCACGTAGGCTTGGTGGGTTGATCAGAATTGTTGTTAGGGGGGTATCGGGTTTTGTAGAATTTCGATTTTTTCCTGGGGAGGTCTCTGGGTATTATTTTCTCGTTGGTTATAATTCTGAGAGGAATTAGAGGAATAGGATGACTGCTCTAGATTTTGTTTACGAGATGGCTCATCTGTGGGTTTACGTTTAGTGCTGGGAAGTTCGGCCATTGCATTGGTATAGCGTTCTGCCTTATTGAGTATGTCCTCAAGCCTGACTGCGCCCTGTTCAGCCAAAAATCTACGGGTTTCGTTTGACAAAGTTGACTTTATCTGTTCCAAAAGAACAAGTTCAAGTAGTCCCTCATATGTAAGAGGTAGGTCAGATAATTCAATGCACTTTGTCAAATAGCCCGTGAGAAGTGAAGAGACTTGCGGGAATGTTTCCGTGCTCTCTTTCCGGCTGTTTCTGAACATTTGCAGAAATTTTCTGGCGGTCATCTCAAACCGCTCTAGCAAGACCTTTTTCAGCATGTCGTAATCATGTTGGATGGTTCCCAGCTTTGTATATACGTCATAAGCAGTACTTTTTAATGACGTTGAGAGTTTAAGTGCCCAGCGGTGCTCTCTAACCCATACAGATTTGCGAGCCTATCGAATTTTTCTAGATAGCTGTCAATTTTCTCATTGGGACTAGGAAAAGACTAAAGCAAAAGACATCGCAGTTAATTGGGCAGATTGAGTGCTGGAGAGGTCCATTGACTGAGACTGGGGCGAAGACGGCTCTCCGTTATTCGAAGTAGAGGCGCCCCGACTCTCTAGAGACCTAAGCGCCAGTTCGTGCTGTCTTTCCTTGTCTCTCTCCTCACGCTGTCTCTCCTTCTCTCTTTCCCTGCGGGCTTCAAACTCAGCCTCAATTTTCTTGTGCTCCAATAGCCGATCTTCCGCTTCTTTCCTATCTGCCCTCTCCTGTGCTTCTCTCCTCTCTGCTCTCTCTCTCTTTCTCTTCCTTCCTTTCTGCTTCTGCTCTTTGTTGCTCCGCGTCATATATTTCCAGTTCCTGGTTGACAAACCGGTTCACAGCTTCTGCGTCTAGTCCTGCCTCTTTCGCTTCCAGCCTCAGGATGGATCTCATCTTTATCCTCTCTGCCATTGTCAAAGAATAAGATGTCGTATGACTAGAGAATAGTACGAAAGAACAAGAAGGGAAAAAACTCAAAGCCGCTACGTGAAAAAAAGACACGAAGTATAAATTTACTTGTGTTACCTCCTATTTGAAATGTGCAAACTTATCGCTGCTATTATTGTCACTTAAGACTCTTAACGCAAACGACTATGCCACTAAAATGGTAAGTTACACTAGAAAAGAATCTACTTTTACTAACAGTAGAGAAAAATTTATATTAAAACAATTTAAAAGGAAAAAAAATTGTCCCTAAAATTTTTAATTCTCCGTCACAAAACTCGCCCCTGAAGTCAATTTATGAGAAGAGACGATGTTAACTAGACTTAAAAAGTCAGAACAAGGCGTCTTTAGCTAAGCTCAACTCTTTTAACTTCAAAAAAACCTATAGTGACTGTAAAACCAATCACGCAATCCCAGCAAATCTTATAAAGAAAAAATTTAATTTTCTCCGCCAGAGGATAATTTAGCTAACCGAATTTATGATTATCCGTACTTTCTACTGCTGTGGAAAGAAAAAACCTGTAAATATGCTGTGTGGACGACCCAAATACTAAAAGGCGTTGTCTAGGGGTGTAATTAATTATTTATTTATTTATTTCCCTAAATCACAAAGACAGATCACTCACACTCTATCTAGTTAAACACAGACTTAGATCAGACTCAAAATATGTTTATCCCGGCTATGCGATTGCCTCAATGTAGCTCAAGATCCCAGGACCAGCCCACAAATATTGTCGTAAATTTATTCTGAGAGAAAGAGTCTTAGAAATAGTGGTCTGGTTTAGAGTGTAGATTGATGGTAAAATGCTCAGTGATAGAAATTTATTTAGAGAGTAAATAGTTGCTTCACAGAGTGCTGGAGGAGAGTAAAGACAGACTTATTTACGACAAATCGTTTCTCTCAATCTACTCTTCAGGCTCTCCTGGTCAAACAATTATTTGCCAGTTTCCAGACACACACCTGCTCTCACACCGATTTGGTGCTTCCAACACACAGACGACGTGGATACAACTATCTTAAACAAATAGGGGAAATTTTGGGCTTTGGGTATTCCAACACAGTAACAATTAAGCTTATGATGTTTATTAAAGTTAAAAAAACAATCACTACAATAATCATCTGTTTACAGCAAAAATTATCATAAGTACAGAAAAATGCAAA
Organism: Oreohelix idahoensis; assembly: GCA_024509875.1. Classification (NCBI taxonomy): domain Eukaryota; kingdom Metazoa; phylum Mollusca; class Gastropoda; order Stylommatophora; family Oreohelicidae; genus Oreohelix; species Oreohelix idahoensis. The sequence continues at coordinate 219,196 of JAMPIV010014957.1, read as the reverse complement.
TAACAAGGTAGGGAGGGGGTGAAGAAGATTGGTATCGACTAAGCCCGTCCCGCTTATTCTTCTTCTTCCATCCTTAGCCACCAACCGGCAAAGCAGTATGTGGCCAGTACGCCTAGTGGCGTCTTAGGGCAACAACAAATTGATCAATCTATCGCTGTTTCCACCACGCCTAGTGGCGTCTTTGTGGAACAAAAACAGACCAAACAATCTATCATTGTTTCCGTAATCAGATTGGTTGGCAAGCAGGTGATCAGCCCACTGTGCGAAGTTTTTACGGGATGGGGTAAACAGCCCCTTGCCCAACCCTCCTTAGTCCCGCTTATTAGACAAAGATAAACCCAGTCCAAAGATAGATAGTTATAAGGAACATAGGTACGTTAACCTAACAGTGAAGTTAATTACTCTAAAAGAGGTGTTACAAAACTAGGTATGGGTGGTAGAAAGAATCCTGTTCTTCTCAATTGTTCTTCCCTTTACTAAGCAAATGAAAAGGAGGGGGTTTTAAACAGAGTTAACAAATTATCAACTATCCCACTTAAAGGAACATTGCAGGGTATACAGAAAATTATATTACCAGGTAAGCAAGTTAACAAAATGGTTACAAAAAAAGATTAAATTTCCTGTCATTCATACACGCGCGTGAGGATCCACACTCATATATTCACACACTTACCGATTACAGCATCAGACACTCCAATAGAATTATATAAACAGCAATTACACTCTTGACACATGAAAAGGTCTGGTACTTCCGTGTCCCGCCCCAGATGTTGCGAGGTTTGCTGATAGCAACTATTCTCACTTATCGCCGGACTTGAAGCCTAAGAGTTATTGTGTTTTATTATATAAAAGGAGTCTATGGGATGGCACTGACACAGTTCGACACAGGGGTGAAAATGAAGTGGTCTCTTTAATCTTCCGCTATGGTAAAATTCCTTCAATGCGTGATGATAGTAACTGACCGGTAAGTTTATTAATCCAGTGAGGAAAAACTTAAGCCGTCACAGTTCAGGAAAATATGTACTCTCTCACAGTAGGGCAGTAAATAAAGTATCGCTACTGGCGCTGATCAACTTCCAGTTTATCTTACAGATTTTGTAATTTTAATATGATAATTGCTCTTTAAATAGTCTTGGGTAGGCTTTCTTTCATGTAATTATGATAGCTAGGTCGCATTGAACCGCCACAAGATTAAATTTAAAAATGTTTCATCAATATGTCTGGAAGTTCTTAAGATGATTTCTTTATTGCTGGGATCGCAAAGGTTACGATCACTCTGTATGAAAGAAAAAGACATGTAATATACCGAAAAATCAAATAACATTCTAAAGCGCGATGAATTTCCCGTTAAGACTATATATATATATATATATATATATATATATATATATATATATATATATATATATATATATATATATATATATATATATATATATATATATATATATATATATATTCGCGTATTTAATTATGTATTTAATAAAACACCGCGCGAGTTCTAATGGTTAAAACACACATCTATAAATATAGGACTTAACTAAATTTATTAATTATAAATTCCTTCGCGACTTTAAAAGTTAATTAAAGCATTTCAGCCCCTATTATCTTTTTTGGAAATAATATAGCAGATATATCATTACATATACAACTGGAACTATTGAGATGGTTTAATTTAATAGATTTAAATTAACACAAAATCCAGTGAAATAGAATGAATGAACTAGACCACTGATCTCTTTACACAATATATATTTTACCGTTTTGCACAGAATAGAATTCACTGCAAATATATATAAAAATCCAGGGGATAATCTAGCAAGATTTAAAATATAGCTAGTGCTTCTGTCAAGGTCTGGCCAACGAGTGATAAAGTGTATTTCTTCATGGTCTGTATATATCTAAAATAAAATGAAAGATGAGTGGGACATGAAGAATTTGACACCTTTTAAGATCTCATGACACTTTTGGGGATCTGACCGCCAGACTAAAGAAAGAAGCCACCCCTGGTCTTCGTTTCTCCGCTCGCTGCTGCGATCGGTTCTGTGTTTGATACCTAGATGCGAAATACCAGCAGGGAACTTGCGTCGCTCGTCAGGGACCACTACTGCCTCTTTGATCATCTCGCTAGTCTTTCCTGAAATCCCCCAGTGCCTGTTTGATCGTGTGCCGCTACATTCTGTTTGATGCTGGCAACGCCCCACTGGGCCGGCATTCTGGCCAAGTTAATGAAAATAACTGCATATGATTGCTCAAGAGATGTCTATGGGCGTGATTTAGCCTCTCCTTAAATCAATGCGATGACCAGAATGGACGGTAGATAAGCTGTCCACATATTAATCAGCAAGCGTGTTGCCAATCTGCGTGGAAAGGTTGCATAGCTAATGAGTCCAGGTGAAAAGATAAATCCCGTTTGACGAAAGGTTACAATATTCGGGGGCACTGATGATATCCAAGGGGTCGCTACGAAGGTCGTACTATATCATCCAACACTTCAGGGTCATTCAGTGTCGGCTGAGTTCGTCTGTCACAAAGAGGCTACTGTTATGAGATTATTCCTCACGTCTGTAACAAGAGGCTACTGTTATGAGATTATTCCTGACGTCTGTAACAAGAGACTACTGTTATGAGATTATTCCTTACGTCTGTAGCAAGAGGCTACTGTTATGAGATTTTCCAGGAGACTAGCAACTTAATCATTTACATATGCTTAGGCGTTCTTTTGTAGAGACTTCATTACAGGCAATAAGCTGTAGTAGTTGATGTATTTTCTATTAAAACGAAAACCGGTAATAATGTACGGTACTGCTAAAAAAATTGTTCACAAAAATATGTTGATCCAAAATTTGAAAGAAGCCCAAATGCAAATTTCTTCAGCTGAACAGAGCTGTTGGGTAAACAGTTCGAAACATCAAATATAATCTCATCTTTTTCTTTTTTTTTTGAGCTCATTAATTTCAGACCACGTATGTTGTAGTGAAGGGCTGATTTTTGCCTTTCAGGATTTTCAAGCTCATGGACCAGATGTGTAAATTTTGAACACCATAATGCTTTGTCCTCTAAATATACCAATTCAAGTTCAAAAGCAGCTTGGTCAATTTGAGGAACGGGTGAAAAATTCAGTCTGGTGATATCTGTTTCAAGAGGATTTATCAACAATGACAAGATTGCATTTTCTTTTTGTGACGCTGTATCTGAAAGAATTTGGCCCTAAAAGGTGGGGCTACCATCCCCCTACCCTCTCTTTCTGAACTTTGACACTCGCCTAGAGCTTCGGACACCCTCTTCATTCTTTTCTTGATGTTGATCTGCCCATTTTATTTAATTTTCTGTCCCCGGTAGATGTCAAGTGGGGGTAACTGGGTTGTCACTTTAAATCCGACAGGTTTACCTCCCCTTTCTTTTATGTGGTAGGAGTAATCTTTGACGCGTCCCGAACTCTCCGTCACGAGAAAAGCGGCATCTTTCTTAGTGGCTTTTAACCACGAGCTAAAAACTTGGGCACTCTGTTTCTGAGAGAAGCGGCTAAACTTTCCCTGGCCTTTGACATCAGGGAAGACATCGCCGTTCATGTGTCCACGGGTAGAACCTATATATTACGCTGGAAAAAAAAACGGTGATCTCTTTTTAGCTCAGCTTTTTGTCCACGGAACACATCTCAGAGTTCAGTAGAAGTTACATCTCGTTACGTGCAACCCGGCGAAAGAGTCACTCTTCAACGCAGGTAGCCAGGACACCTGGCGTCTGAGAGCACTATATATTCCTAACCTTTAAGCTGTCTGGCACTTAATGCTCCAGAAGTCCTTGTAGAGTGGAAGTGTCATTGCCAGTTGGCAGATTCGACCAGCTACTGTTGGTGTTAGTGACCAGCTACTGTTGGTGTTAGTGACCAGCTACTGTTGGTGTTAGTGACCAGCTACTGTTGGTGTTAGTGACCAGCTACTGTTGGTGTTAGTGTAATTCTTGCATCTCGGTAAGAAGCACTATTTTATTTAGACAGTTTGTGTTGGTAGAATTTCTCACACGTTACTCCTTAAGTGGGCGAACGCGTATAGCAGTAATTTTCTATCTCATTTTGTAACGAGAAAGTGAAGGAAATTAAGTTTGCTATGTACCACCGCAGCGATCCGGAACGAAGAGTTTGTTTATATCCAGCCCTAAGACCATTACGCGAGCAGGGTGTGTGTCTATTAGCATCTGATCACTGCAAACGAGAGACCGGGCACTCGCTTAATCAGGCCGGCTCAAACCGGTCTGACATTCCACGATAAATTTGGACGGGGGAGAAAGTGAGGCTGTGTGTTAGTAAACAGTCCTTGTGTATATGTATTTTAGCTAGCAGACTATAAAATTAGGCGCATAGTTGTTTGCTTGTACTTTATTGTATTTCTACAGCAGCGAGAGTGGTTCTCCCCCCGCTAGTGAGGGACCCAACCTGGACAAGCATTTTGTCACAAGTCGAATAGTTCTTCCTTCATCGAGTTTTCGAGTGTGACCAGTAGGGTCAATCATAAGACCCAGTACCAAGAAAGCAGAGGGGAGCTGTTTAAGCCTTTGAAGACCACCACCACCCAAGCTCACCAAACTCCAGAATAGCGCGCTCATCCAGTCTTAAGTTATATACTGGCAGGCCCTTTTCTTCATAAGCACTGTCGCAATTAAACTGGCCGTGTTTCTATGGTATATTAAGGCGCATCGCTGGCGCAAACCCGAGTTTGGGCTCATTTCAACCCGCCGGATATCAGGGTTCATTTTCTGCGAGTCTCTCTGAACGGATATTTCCCTCTGACCTTGTCAATCGTGGATTTATTAAACTCTCACCTCGTCGGATAAGCACGAGAGTGGAAGAGATTTAGTTTAAGTCAAGATATAGCTTCACAGACAAACAGGGGACGTTATCAAAGACGCGTAGGGGACAGTAATTAATTGTTTAAGTACCGGAGGTGCTTATAATTGGGTGTTTTCTCCTCTACATTTATTGTTGGAGAACGGGTTGTTTATTTTGTGGTGGCGTCACAATTTTGCTGTGGGGTGTTTAATTTGTGTGTGTTTTTGTAGCTTAGTCGCAGTCGCTTCTATTTGAGACTGGGGACTGCCAGAGGGAGGACACAAATCCGACTTTTAGAGTTTATTATACTAGCCGCCATTAAAAACGCATCGAAATCGTGACATGTTTTCACTGTTGAAATGTTTATGCAAGTGAGCGATTTTCAAACCCCGAAAGTGTGCAAGTGATGAAGTTCTTGTATTCTCACTTTACTGTCGATGTGATGTTTACTTCAAATTTTGCGTGCTTCGTCGAATCACATTGAAATTTGGCACACGCATTAGTCAAGTTTCAGCGAGTAAAAAGCCATTATCTGTTTTCACCGAAAGAAAGTCGTTAATGTTTTTGTCATGCCTCGACTGTCGTCACAAGAGCGATGGCAAGCTGTTGGTATGCTCAGCAGTGGAATAGCGACCAGAGAAGTTGCCAGACATTTCAATTGTGACCAGTCCACTATAGTGAGGCTGAACCAGCGATTTCGGGCGACAGGTACCACCAATGACCGTCCCAGGCTTGGTCAACCTCGTGTAACAACACTAGCTCAAGATCGCCAAATTCTATTGTTACATCTGCGCAATCGCTTCCAAACAGCAACGACGGAGACGCCGATGCCAAGTCTGTATTGATGCTGCGGGGGGTCATACACGGTATTAATGATGGCTGTGACTGAATGATAGTGAGTGCGACTTTTGTTTTTACACCTAGGGTTGACAACTGCTTAGGAGCCGGTTCTGAATTGTCTCATGTTTAATAATACAGCAAATGTGGGTTAGTAAATGGATCAGAAATGTAAAATCAGTGGTTTCATGTATTTAAAATTTAGCACAACGAGTTGCGGTTCATAACCTAATGCGATGCGTTTTTAATGGCGGCTATTATTTCAAGTACCCAGTGTGGGTCCTGTTTTTATATTGGATTAAGACTTGGATTTTTTCTTTGTCTGGGCACAACCTAGTTTTTCAAGTTTTGATTAGTAACCACACTAAGGTTGGGATGGTTGTTGACATTTGTTTTTCTTTTTTTTTTGTTTGGATATTGTTAGTGAAATACACGGTTGTTTGAACTGGTGTTAATCTTTCCTGCTATCGCGCAGTTACAGCCATTTTGGTTCCTTTATACATATATTTATATCTTAGTAAACATAGAAACTAATTAGCGACTAATCAGAGTTTTCTTCTACCTGTACATCTGTGATTGTTGAATGTGAAAACCACTTGATGTGTATCAGTCCCTTACTTCATGTATCTTTTCCTTTGTTGATAGGTGAGAAAGAGAGGGGAAGTGGTGTTGACATGGAAATACGTCCGAGTGGTAGGGTAAAAGAGTGTTTATCATCTTTGTACACCTGTCTGTCACACTACCACTCACATTCACATTCACTTTCTCGAACTCTCCTACTTTTCAAACTTTCACTCAAACTGTTGTCTTGGCTCAGACGTCACACAGACCTTTGTCTTGTCTTAGGCAGACACTCTATATCGCCATTCGTGACACTTTTCTAAACTCTTGGAAGTGATCTAGCAAATGAAACTGTCATTTTCTCAATAACTTTTTTTAAGAAATTGAGGTCAATGCCACTTTCAGCAGTTTGCATATGTTCTTTTAATGCTGGGAAGTGTAATAATTTGCCAGTTTCAGTCTCTAGCAAACAAAGACAGTTCGTGCTCGAATGAAAGCACTTTTCCAATAGAAAAATAGCTGTATTGTGCTTTCCTTGGAGTTTTTTATTTTAAATGTTGAATTGAGAAGTCATGACTAGCATGAAGTAGAATTTCTGTAACCAATCAGGGTTTGCTAACTCAGAATATTTAAGTTTCTTATCTTTCAGCCATATCTTTACTTCATTAAGACAAGCAACAAACCTCATCAGAGCCTTGCCTCTAGATAACCCCCGTACCTTGTTATGCAAAAGAAGGTCAGAGTATTCATGATTGACTTCTTGGAGAAACTCACAAAACTCTCGGTGATTCAGATTACTTGCCATTGTTGACTCCAAACAATTTGCGACAGTGAAGATATATTATGTCGACGAAAATTTCCAGCTTCTTCTCCAAAGTTTTCTGCTTCAGGCTCTTATTCAACTCTTTTGACAAGGCTTTGCCCAGCTTTTCCCAAAGCCCTTTTGCACTGGCAGGTGGAAACTTGGTTGCATCTCTTTTCCCGTCCAAGAAGTGTGTGAGCTCATCATCAGGCAGATCAACTTGAATATTCTCAGCACTGCGGATTGACTCCTGGCTGAGGTCGTCTAACGTCTCACCTGTCGATACAGAGCACTGTTGATAAAAAAAAGCGCTGTTGATCTCCCCCTGATGAGCTCCCTCACCCATTTTTCTTTTTGTGGATTTTCATTCTTCTCTGAGTAGCGAATTTCCTACCACAGGCACATGGAAATTCCAGCCGCTGTTCAGAACTCAAACTCCGTGTAACGGGTCTGGTCGATTCCAATGAGGCGCCTGTAGATTCATCATTCTTCCCCCCCCCCTTTTCGGTGAATCCTGAGGGCATCTATCATGTTTGGGTTTTATGGCGGTTATTTAAAGCTTATATGGTGCCAACCCGGTCAGCAGGTTTCTAGTCTATCTCAGTGTCATCTGTCTTTCCAGAAGTCTATCGGTCTTTTCCCACTTGTCACTGGTCTGACCATGCAAATATGATAGGAATCTCTATATAGAGCGATACAACAGCAGGCAATCTGATCATCAGATGACGTCCCCCGTCGATCAAGTGTTTTGGCCCTTTAATCTCTTTTACACTATAGGGAGGGGGGGGGGGGGGGGCGGGCCCACCTGGGTCGTGACTCCCAAGTGTTTCAGCCTCCTGTTGTCTTATGTAGAAAATGAACCCACTCCACATTGGTTGCAGCTTTAAATTCCACAATTCTGCCAGCCGGAGTCAATTGTGAAAGTTACCCTTATGTTGAAAACAAATTATTGTGCCACAGCACACTACGACTAGGGACAGACACTGACTCACCTGCACAAAGCCTACGAGGCTTGAAGCCACTGCGCGCTAGCAACTGAAATCTACTTGCGCCCTACACCTCTACTCCGCGGGTTGCCTTAAGCCACTGTCCTTTGCACCAATACAATGAAAAACTCAACGTATTGCGGACTTAGAAAAAGTTTCACTTTCCGGATGTTTCCTGTAACGCAAAAGGGGGGAGGGTTAGAGTTTACTGTCCCGAGTTCTATAGCCCATTGCGGTAGTTCCACAGCCAGCATGATGCCTTTTCCGCAGTTTCACTAAGTCTCTTCAGTGCCCTTATTCTCGATTGTCCCCTCAGCCCAACAGTTTCAATAAATCATACACTGATGCAGCCACGAGCCTTCTTACACTCACCTGAACAGCCATGACCCTTGCAGTTAACCCACCGTGTCTCAGATCCGCAGCCAGATCACTATACTTGGCTGCATTGAACAAATGTTGCTCTTCCAATCTGGATTAAAAGGGCACGGTCAGTTCACTCAACATCGATAGCATAATTAAAGGAGAAAATGTGTTGAAAAGGTACCTTTTAGCAAAAACATTTACACCGTAATTCGTTGTCAAAAGAACTTTTTTAAAAATACCGGCAAGTACATAAGGATATTTAATTTCAATTGCAAATGGAGGTTACCGTCTGCGTGGCTTGTGTACGCGACGGACATCTCGTGAATAAAAAAACATGTTTATTTCGTGATCGAAAATTCTGTAATCAGTTTCGAATCCAAAAATAGAAATAAGGGTAAAGCCCTGATAAAAAAAGGATTAAAATGCTTTTCTAAATCATCATCATCATCAGTTGACATCTCCACAACGAAGGTTGGCTGTAATGGATCTCCAACGTCTTCTGTCTCTTGTCTTGGTGGTGCACTCTGATAGACTCTTTCCTGTCCATCTCTTGATGTTATCTTCCCACTTATAGCGCTGTCTTCCCCTTGTACGTTTGCCTTCAACTCTCCCTTCTGTTATGGTCTTCTGCAAGGTGTTATGCCTTTTTATGTGGCCAAAGTATTTTAGCTGCCGAACTTTGACCTCCCTCATTAGTTCTCTTTTCATACCTAGATTTTCTAGGACCTCCTTATTTGTTTTCATCTCTTTCCATGAGATACGCCCCATTCTTCTATATATCCACATTTCAAGAGCCTCAATTCTTTCTTCCAAACGCTTATTCATCGTCCATGTTTCTGCACCATACAGAAATGCAGAATATATATAACACTTTATGATTCTCAGTTTTAATTTGTGAGATAACTGTTTGGATGTCAGTATATTTTTCATGTTGTTGAATGTAGCTTTGGCCATTCCTATTCTCTTCTTGATTTCTGTTTCACATCTGCCATCTTCTGTTATTATATGACCAAGATATACGTAGCTCTTGACTTGTTCCAGGATTTTCCCATTTACGCTTATCTTTAATGTGGGTTTATCGTCTGTTTTGCTAATTATCATAGTTTTTGTTTTCTCAATATTAATGTCGAGTCCATATTCATGACTTATACTGTTCACTTGCTTCACTAGTTCTTGTAACTCCTGTTCGCTTTCAGCTAACAACACGGTATCATCTGCATATCTAAGGTTGTTTATTGACCTTCCACTGATGTTCAGTCCTGGTATTTCCTGTATCTGTTTGAAAATTTTTTCGGTGTATAAATTAAATATGCAGGGGGACAGCACACAACCTTGTCTGACACCTCTTTTTATGTCTATGTATGGTGAATAATTCCTTCCCGATCTTACTGTGGCAGTTTGCTCCCAATAAAGGTTACTGAGTATTCTTATATCTTTTCCATCAATACCTATGTCTTCGAGGCATTCAATTATTTTCTCATGATGGACTCTGTCAAAAGCCTTCTTATAGTCAATGAAGCACATATACATACTTTTTTGGACCTCTGTATATTTTTCTGCTAATATTCTTAGGCAAAATATTGCCTCTCTTGTTCCACTGTTCCGTCTAAAACCAAACTGTTCTTCTTGGATTTCGCTGTCTACTTTACTTTTTATTCTTTCCTGTATGATTTTGAGCAGTATCTTAATTGCATGACTCATCAGGCTGATTGTTCTGAAGTCTGAACATTCTGTTGCATTTGGTTTTTTGGGCAATGTTATGAAAACTGATGTCTTCATGTCGTGTGGTATATATCCTGTATTGTATATATCGTTGCATATTTCTGTGATTGTATCTATACCAAAGCTCTCCAGAGCTTCTATCATTTCAATTTTTATGTTATCCATGTCTGCTGATTTTCCTTTTTGTATCATATGAATGGCATTCTCTACTTCTGATCTGAGAATGTTTGGGCCTTCATTAGAATCTGGTGATGGTTTTTTACCTCTGTTGTCCTCGAATAGTTCTTTTACGTATTCTGCCCATCTGTTTGATATGTCTTTCTCATCAAGTAATATTGCACCATTTTTGTTCTTAATACAGCTTCCTCCTTGTGCAAACCGCGACCGATTTGATAATTTCTTTATTTCATCATGCATATCTCTTGTCATGTGCTTTGCTTCCAAGTCTTCTATTTCCTTGCATTTTGTTTCTATCCACCGTTCTTTTGCTTCTCTACACATAGTACGTATGTCATTGTCTATTGTTTTATATTCTGGAGTGTTTTTTGCTTTCTTTCTTTCTGCCATTTTATTCAAGATGTCATCTGTCATCCAAATTTGATTTTTCTTAGACTCCTTTTTAGGTAAATTTGCATTTGCTGATTGTATGCTTGTTTTTAAGCATTCCCATTTTGCGGTTGCTTTTTCTTCTGTGTTTTCTCTTCTATACTGCTCCATGCTTTCTGTCAATAACTGTTGATATTTATTTTTGACATCGATTAAATATTTCTGTTTTATATCTGGTTGTTTCAGTGCTGATATTTCTATCTGGGGTTCCTCCTGTCTTCTGTTTCCTGCTCTTTTCAGCTTTATATTTACTTTGATGACGACTGGATTGTGATCTGAATTTATGTCAGCACCAGGATGTGTCTTTGCACTTGTGACACTGTTCTTAAATCTATGTTTTATCATGATATAGTCGATTTGATTTCGTGTTACATCTCCTGGGCTTTTCCATGTGTATAATTTCCTTGGGTGGTGTTCAAAAAAGGTGTTACATATGACCAGCTGGTTTTCTTCACAGAACTGGATAAGTCTGTCTCCTCTATCATTTCTTGTCCCTAATCCATACTGTCCTACTATTTTCTTGTATTTTCCTTTTCCTACTTTTGCATTCATATCACCCATTACTATCAACACATCTGTAGATTTGACTGGTTTAAGTGTGTGTTGTAGCTCTTCATAGTATTCTTCTATTTCTTCCTCGCTGTGATCTTTAGTTGGTGCATAAGTTTGTAAGATTGATATGTCGAATGGCTTTGCTCTCAACTTCAGTAACATCATTCTGTCATTGTGTGTCCAGTATCCACATACGTATTTTTCTAACTCCTTTATCAACATTCCTACCCCTCTTTCATGTTTTTCTCCTCCTGAGTGTATAAGCGTGTACTGGTCTCTTGTTATGTAGCCTGTATCCAAAAGTCTTGCCTCTGCAACTCCCAGTATATCGAGTTTCATGTCTGTTGCCTCTAATATAAGATTGTCAAGCTTTCCTTCTCCGTTTAGAGTCCTAACATTCCATGTTCCTATTTTTAGGCTTCTCCTACTAGTTTTTAGGTGGTCTTTCTCAGAATGCTCCCTTTCAACAGAATTTAAGGAACACTCGTCATTATGTACATCCTTACTCATTAGAGGAGTTGCCTCTTCCCTGTTAATTTGTACAGTCGATTGTTCCCCAGGGGACAGAGAGTTCTCTACATATCGGTTCTTATCTTGTTGTTGTGATCCCATTACGTTCTGTAGGAAGTACGTGGTAAGGCCCCAATCTCTTCCACGGTGGCTAGCCATTGTCTTTTTCTATGTCCGACATGCCTCTAGTGCGCCACACACTTTGCTGTTTCGCTTTGCGAGCCGTTGATCTTCTCAGATTCCTCCGCCTCACTCACCGTCTCAGTCTTTGTGTACTAGGGATGGACATTCCCTTGAGTAAGATTGCTCCTACTCCACCCATGTAGTTTAGCCAGTCAGCCAAGACTGTTGCCCGGGATGTGGCCACCGCCGTACACAAGCGGTATTCGAGGAGCCATACATGAGCTAGATAAAGAGAGGAGAACCAAATAGGATCCTGACTATCCTAAAAAGGACATGGCTGTCTCTCACCGTGAGGTACTATCCCTCTCTCTTTGTCCTACATCCCTGGTATTTTCTAAATACCATTAGATTAATTCATGAAATAATTTGTTTTCATGCACGCTAACGGTAGTATGTGTCGCATAATGCGATAGAGATTCGATGTCTAGGTAATCAAAACAAAGTGAACCCCGTCGTAACATGTGTAATGCTAAAAGCTCGACCAATGAATCGAGAGCTTGCTACACGGAGTGTCCGAGATCGTCTAGGCATAACAATAGGGGAAAAGAGAATCGTAGAAACTTCGATGTCTTTCCATTAACAGTAGAGAGCAACACGAGGATTTCTTCTGATAAAGCTAGTCTAGTTATATAGTACAGAATTGGAGCTTTCTTCTGACACCTGTATCATCGTTGTGTGGGCAGTATAAGCGGAGAAAAAAAGAGTTTGAAGGCAGTAAAACTGACAGTGTTTCACTGTTTCGGCTGCCTTGGAAAGAGAAACAAGGGTCAGAAGTCAGAGAAAGTTAGCAGCTATAACGGTAGATCCGAATCGCCTGAGTTCAACTATTTTTGGATGAAGCAAATCGGTTCGATATTAAACGAGAAAGGCCTATTGGACGTTTTAGAACAAACACACTTGGTCTAGGAACGACAGATTCTTGAAGTGTTGGAAGGAACGAGGGATGAAACATATTTAGATGCTGATATAACAGAAGAAGAAGAAGTAGCTATTGCAATAAAAGAGAAATCTAATACTGCCTCGTGGCATGATATACTTAACTATGAAATCCTTAAGAAAGTACCTCCAAAAAACTATAAACATAATAACTTCCTATTATAACAAAATCTGGAGCTTAAGGAAAGATACCACAAGCATGGAAAGTAGCTATGAAAGTACCAATCTTAAAACCTAATAAGGAAGCCCATGATGTAAGTTCATATAGGCTTATCTCCTTAACAGTAGTATAGTAGGCGCAAAACAGGTCAAATTCAGGCGGCGGAGCGTACTTTTTATAAAGTAAAATACTCCGATCGATGCAGGCGGCGGAGCGTCAGGCGGCGGAGCGTGACTTTTTATATAGCAATATATATTAGACGGTGGACTTCCTCTGATGATCAGATTGCTTCCTGTTGTCTCGCTCTGTAAAGAGTGTCCTATCATAGTTCGATAATGGCGGATGTGTTATTGTGTGTTATTTATACAGGTGTTACATCATGTGTTACAACAGTAATACGCTATATATTTATACGTACTTTACAAACAATATACATATATTTACATATATTACAACAGGTAGACAACATTTAGACAAATATTACAACAGTTATACTATATATTTTACAAACAATATTTATATATAAATAACAAAGAGGTTAGTTAATAAATATATTTTATTTTCAAATAACAAACATAAAGGAGCATATATTGGCAAGAGGTGTGTACAATTTTAAATGGAATTAACATATAGGATCACATATTGGCAAGAGGTGTGTACAATTTTTTTCAAACAACAGTAAAAACATATGAGCATATGTTGGCAAGAGTCGTATACAATATTTATATTGGAAGACGGTTATGTTAGATGGAAAGAGGGGTACAATTTTATTGTTTAACAACAGTAACAAAGGATCTTTAATAAATATATCACAGTTTTTTTTTGGTTCTAGGATGCAGCCCAGACCAATTATATATTAAAATAGAGGTTGAGGAAGGGGTGTCGTCACATAGTCGTCGTGTAAAAATAGGACAGAGAAGTGCGATGTATATACCTGCTTAGGTATCTGTGTGTACCCACGTGCGTGTGCGGGTGTGTGGAATTGCTTTTGTTGGTGTTGTGTACATAGTGGAAGAGAGATGTTTTTGGACAGAGAGTTGCGATGTTGGGTGCGTGCGCACGTGGGGTATGGCTTTTGTTGGTGTTGTGTACAGAGATACTTTTTTAGATGTTGAGGGGGGATGTGGTGACATTGACGGTATGTACCTGTCTTTTGATGTAAAAATATGACAGGGCATTTCTGTGTTGCTCGTATGTATAGATGGCGGAGTTGCGTGTTCTGAAACCAACATTTTTTCCGCCCTGTGCTTGTTGCGTGTTGAGGACCTCTAAGAACGTGTTTTTGTCTATGGTGTTGTGTTGTTTGCTCAGTCCTTTAGTCGTGGTTTTGTCGTAATCGCCAAAACAGTAGTACGTTTTGCTACAGAGGGAAATGATCCCACTGTCCTCGTATTCTAATTTAAAAAGACCCGGTATTCGTTTGTCAAATAACTTTATGTCGCGACATTTCTGACAAACGAGTCGCGTTTTACCCTCACTATTAATAAATTCGGAATGATGGGCTGGACACACTTCGGCGGGGAACCACTGGTCGTAGGCGCTATAACACTCATGTCGCATAGCGGGCTTAACGGCGTCCGCTAGGTTATTCGTGCTAAGGGCCAAGTAAAGACTGTCTGTATCTGTCTCGCATAACTGAAAGTCTGCCCTATCTACAAATCTATCAAGACAGTCGTAATAAAATTCTAACATTCTCAGTTTAGCGTATTGGTAAACGAAAAAACCTATCTGCGCGGGTAGGTCCCAACTAATTTTCTTTTTAACCATTTCTACTTCGAAAATGTCATCAGTCACTAAACTCATCTTTCTAAACCGGGGGCAGTTTATTAATTTAGATGTCCCCTCCCCTGTCGTGTACGAGACCTCTACTGAACACCACTAGAAGATAAACCAGGTAATGCTCCAATTCCTAAGGCTTTTTTGTATAGCAGGAACAGCTGTTAAAGTAATGGTAAAGCCATACTAGCTAAAGCAGCTAAGAAACCTCACCCAAGCTTCCTGTTATGTTTAATTTTGCTTTACACTCAAAGTAATATCAGCTCCTTTGGTTTGAGAACATGCGTTTTGTAATTTGTTTATTTGTCTTTTTGTTAATGCTAAAGCGCTTGTTCCAGGTTCTGCATTTATTCTAATAGCAACAGCTGTATTATTCTTTGTAGCTCTTTATATCTTTTCTTTTTGAGTGCCAGAAATATTTAATTTTACTCGTTTATACATTTTTGTAAGCTACATTTTAGATTTCTCTAACATGAAATCTTATACTAACTGTTTCGCCTATTAAATTTACACGATTATTTTCTTTGTGAGCGTTAGGAAAGTTAAAATAGGTTTCTAAATTAACGTGTGCAATTTCATAATGTTTATCTTCATCTAGTTCTAATGGAGGATTAATTGGAGTATTAAAGGCTATTTTATTACCGAAGATGGTAATCTGGGTAGACCATTTAGGGCTCGCATTTTTTGGAATTTCTGTTGTTAATGCAAGAACTTCGTTCTTAAAAATATCTTCCATTTTAATAACAATACACTTATTCAGATTAACCAAAGACTATATCTTCTGGAACATAAAATGTATTTTCAGAGTTTTCTCTGTGATATTTAAAAACAGTTTTTTTGTACTTTAGAACGTTACATTTCATAACGCGTGTATTCATTTCATAATTTTGCTACCAGGATTTTTAGTCTATTTTCCATTTCGTAATGTTTTTATATCTCCATTTCTTAATTTTTGTATCACAGTTTTCACACTTCTGTACTATAATTTTCATATCTCGCGATTTTCTTAGCATAATTTTGAATCACACTTTTGCTGTTTTATATTTTTCCATTTTATAAATACATAATTTTTGCCTATGGAGTTACAGAAATACCAGGAAACATAATAAAACATTACTGATACGGGACAAAGTTGGTTTCCAGCCTGTTAAGTTCATAGTTGTGTCATTGCTAGATGGCGAGTTTCCACATATTTACTCGCTACCCAGACGCAAGCTAATCCTACGATTTCTAAGGTTTTGTTTTGTCGTTAGTCTGTTTCTACCGTTATGTATCTAACTAAAATATCACCCATCTCGTATACAATATTACTGATAATTTTTTTACAATAAAGTGTTACCCAGTTAAGTTCTTAATATACATATATATATATATTTTTATATACTGTCACACTGACAAACACTGACACACTGAAGAACGGACAAACAAAATATCTAGTTGAAAAGTTAGTTTTTGGTGAATGTCCTCCTTTGTCACAGTTCGATCGTCTTCTTAAAATGCTAGACAACTAAGTTTTCCGTTTCTACCTGAGACCCCGAGAAATAATCTGCGTAAGGTTCGGATAGGACAAAGCGAACATAACTGTAATTAGCCTAGTTCCATTTTTATAAACTGAAGTATCTCAATTATCTTAAACGACACAAATATAACCTATGAGGAGTCCAAGAGTTTTATCAAGCGCAGATACAGGCACAAGTGGGAAGAAGATCATCCAGGCCACACAAAAAATGATCCGTTTTACCAGCTCAGCAGAAGTGAACAAGTGGTAATCTTCAGACTTCGCACTGGTCATAACAGATTGAGATACCATCTGTTCAACAAATTAAAGATAGGAACTACGGATGAGTGTGACTGTGGCACTGGTAAAATGACTG
>JAMPIV010014957.1:0-197500 GCA_024509875.1 Oreohelix idahoensis | reverse complement strand
AATGTATATGTGTCCTGATTCAAATACAAAGGGAACCAGGAATCACAATCAATTTTAATTACAAGGTATATGTACAGAATTTATTAATATGATTCATGTAGTGACATATATTATCAATGGTATCCTATGTGTGTCAGTTGTGTAGTGTTAATATGAGGTAATACTGGTTTTGTTTTGTTCAAGCTCTGTTGGTATTTGTCATCATGACTTCAATAGTTTGTTTCTATGGGAACTAGTATTGGAGATGTTCTCAGTTCCTGGTATTAAAACAATTTACTTCCCCTCTTAAGTTTATGTTACAATGTTATTTTAAGATGGGGGTACATAATGTTGAGCTCAGCTGGCCACATCAGCTTATCTTGCGTGATGGCGGCAGGAAAAGACTCCTCTGCTCGATTTCTCCCCTGTGCTCTGGAGACACCTCACTGATAGCTAAATGGACCAAGGAGTATGCTGTCCGACTCTGGATTCAGCAAAGCTCTGACCAGGTGCTGCTCAATAACTTCAAGACCACGGTCCCTGAAAACAAGAAGGATGTACCTTCTACGTCATAACTAATTTATACTCTCTTTTTACACTGAGCACAATACATCACAAACATTGAGTTCAGAGCGTTAGGCCAACTGTCAGCTTCATCTGAAATACTTTATACCAGTATTTCCCTCCCTAATGGTTACTACGCCTCTGCAATTCCAGCATTATTTCTGTCTAATCAATAATCTAGGTGTCAGTGTACTGTTTGGCCATTCCATGCAGTTTTACTTTCCTCCGACACCTTCTGTTCAGGCTGGAGCATTATAGGCTTTTCCTCATGTTCGCTACTGAACTACACATATATACAGGCATAAATTAACAATTTACATTCAATTTTCATTAAAAGATATTGAATATTTCAAACCTACCACAATTCATGGAAATACACAGATACGTTGACTAGCAATGAATTCTGGCACAAATACTGGCACAAATTCCCATCTGCTTATGTTGCAGGCTTTTATTTAGCAAAAATATGAGCTGGCTTCAACGCACTGTTGCTTCATCAAGCTTATTTGAACTAGTGGTCTCGAACTAACGCTCTGAATTGTGTATATTCGCAGCTCTAACCAATGAAACCCTGTCCACACATCTTTTCAAAAAATACTCCTACTCCCGTTTCCCCTGACAACGAAAGATAGTATTTATAGTCCGACCAATCGTGTTTAGTCTTATATTTGTTGCGCTCCAATCAATTTGGAGTTAACATGGTAGGCTATTTCCGTACGTAAGGTTTTTTCAAACACATTATAAAAAAATTTTATGAGCAGAAATGATTTCATGCTGTCAGGCACCCCCACTATTTTATTTTGGTTATAATTTGGTAATTCCTAGACTATTTGCGTAACGTTTTACATATTCTTTGTCAGCAAGCCCTAAGGAACCCAAATATACAAATTTAAAAGAGCTAAGTGGCTGCGTTCAAAATATGCAATTTCTTCTACCTCCTGTTTCGAAGATGTGCTGTCTGGGTACTGTAATGTTTTCAAACGTAAACCCATCTAATGTTATCTTTTCTAATAAGCGTTTTTCAGGATTTTAAAACCTAACTCTGGGAAGGGTAGTGAATTTTATCACTGTCGATTTGAAAAAAAGTTAGTGCATGTGGCCTTACACGCGTGATGGCAGCAATTGTGTATCGCGCGACGCGTGTTTAGTGTTGCACGTGTTCGGCTTTATGCCTCTCCCTTCTCTCTATCCTTTAGTCCATCTGTCTTTAGTTACGCCGTGTATAAAATGGAATGAATGAAATATTAAAATTAGGTCATTGATCAGCTTGGTATCTCAATGTTTTTCCAAGAAATACAGCACACGTTTCATTGAAGAACGCGGGTAATAATACAGTAGGCTTTTACTATCAACGTGAAAGCGTTACAATTTGCCGACGAAGTAGAAAACAAGGGGGATTTCGAGTACAGTCATTGTGACAGCACTGTTCTTTACCATTCTTCTTCCTTTTATTAAATTTATTTGTTAGGCTTTGCATTTACGTTTTAATTTATATATGGGGATTAGAATATTCCACGACATCTCCCCTCTTAAAACAGACATTATATGTCAGTCCTTTATTCTATATACACATAGAGAAATTTATTATTATTTCTGGGGTTTACGGTGATTCTCATCACACGGATGGCGGCTTAAAAAATCCGCTCCCAAATTTGTTTTTCCAGATATATACTCAATGCTAAAATTATATGGAGCCAAAAGCAAGGACCATCGGAGTAACCTAGAGTTCTCATGCCTAGCCTGGGCTAGAAACGATAAAGGTTTGTGGTCCGTTTGCAACTTAAATGCCTTCCCATACAGATAAATATTGAATTTCTTTATTGCCCATATTACTGCAAGACATTCTTTTTCGCTAGTTGAGTAGTTGATTTCAGCTTTATTCAACTTTCTGCTAGCATATGCCACTGGGCTTAATTCCCCATCCAATGCATCTGATTTCTGTAGTAGAGTTGCACCTAACCCAATATTACTTGCATCCGTCCTTACTATGAATTCTTGACTTAAGTCAGGTAATTTCAAAATGGGTTTACTTGTGAGCTTTTCCTTCAATTCTTGGTAAGTCATTTCACATTGTGGTGTCCATGTAATGCGATCTGGATGTCCTTTACGTGTCAAATCAGTTAACGGTGCACATATGGAATTAAAGTTTTTGATATACTTCTGGTAGAAACCACATAATGAGACAAAGGATCTCACGTCCTTCTTGGTTTGTGGTCTCGGGGCTTTCTTTAGTTTCTCTAAATTCTTTGGGTCAGGGGTCATGTTTCCCTGATAAACTGTGTGTCCCAAAAATTCCAATTCTTTACATCCAACGCAACATTTGGTTGGTCGGGCTGTTAAATTTGCTTCCCTAAGTCGATCAAACAGCATGTTCAGAGAGTCAATGTGTTCCTCAAATGTTTCTGTTGCTATAAGGATATCATCCATGAAATTTGTTATACATGGATTATTCAGAGGGTCCAATAATTTTCTCATCATTCTAGAGAAGACACTAGGCGCATTCTTCAATCCAAATGGCAATCTATTAAACTCATAGTGTCCTTCTGAGGTACTAAAAGCTAGGTATGGTCTAACCTCAGGCTTTACTGGAATCTGATAGTATCCTTTACTCAGATCCACTTTTGAGAAATATTTAGCTTTATTTAGTCTGGCAAACAGCTGATTTGTATCCGGCAATGGATCCACCTGTCCTTCTGTAATAGCATTCAGTCTCCTGTAATCTATACAGAGTCTATGTTCTCCAGAGGGCTTCCTTAAGAGTACAACAC
This sequence comes from Oreohelix idahoensis, assembly GCA_024509875.1. NCBI lineage: Eukaryota > Metazoa > Mollusca > Gastropoda > Stylommatophora > Oreohelicidae > Oreohelix > Oreohelix idahoensis. Next base: position 194,189 of record JAMPIV010014957.1, on the reverse strand, counting down.
CGGAACTATACGAAGATTCACTGTGCGAAATAATTCCTTCCTTCAACAGATAGTCTATCTCTTCCTTCAAAGCTTTCTCCTTAGCAAACGGAATCGAATATGGTTTCATACAGACAGGTGTGGGGTCTATCAGTTTCATATCATATTCCAATAGGTTTGTATGCCCTGGTCGGTCTGTTAACACCTCTGCATGATTATTTAGAACCTGTTGCACTCTCTCTTTCTGAGTTTTCGTTAAATGTGTACTGATTTTCACCTGTGCTGCTGTCTCACAGGGGTGTAATGGATATTCAAATGATGAAAGTGGTTCCTTTTTCATCTCCATGGCGATGGACAAGGTCAACAAGTGTGTCTCTTCCTGATGTTCTCTTTCCAAATATTTCTTCAGGAGATTCACATGATAGATTTTTTCTTTCCCCTTCTTATCTATCTTATAATTTGTTCTAGACACCTTCTCTAGAACTGTATATGGACCCTGCCATCCAATTTGTAACTTATTCTGACTCCCGGGCAAAAGAAGCAGTACCTTCTCTCCCACAGCCAAATCTCTGTCTTTCGCCTTCCTGTTATAATAGGCAGCATGTTTCTTCCTGGCTTGTTTCAAATTTTCATTGGCAAGTTTCCAGCCAGTTTTTAAACGAGTGGTCAGCTCATTCACATATTGGTATGAAGATGTAATGTTTTCCTCTGCCTTTTCATCAGTCCACGTTCTTAACAAAGCTTCGAGTGGACCTTTTATTGGCCTTCCAAACAATAATGTTGCCGGGGCCATACCGGTTGAACTATGGGGTACCTCCCGATAAGCAAAGAGGGCGGCGTGCAGGTACTGGTCCCATGTATCTGGTTTTTCGTGTGCCAACTTTCTCAGGATCGACATCAACGTGCCGTTAAATCTTTCCACTTGGCCGTTCCCTTGGGGATGATACACACTACAATGGAAGTGTTTGGCCTGGAAGATCCTGAAAACTTCTTCAGTTAGTTTCCCCTTGAACTGAGAGCCATTATCAGTCAAGATTTGATTGGGAAAGCCTAACCTTGTGAAAATTGTGAGCAATGCCTCTGCCACATGTTTAGAATCAATCGATGACAGGGCTACTGCCTCTCCCCACATAGAACAAGTGTCCACCAGAGTCAGAATGTAGCTGTTCCTTCTCTTGGTTCGGGTGAGAGGTCCCACAAGATCCACGGCAACTCTCTCAAAGGGTGTTCCCACTATGGGCATTTCCCCCAGAGTTGCTGGTGCAGTCCAATGTTTAGGTGCTACTCGTTGGCACTCTGGACAGGATTTTACATATCGTTTGATATCTTCAGTTATTCCTGGCCAGAAATAGTGACAAGCTATTCGCTGTCCTGTTGCGCTGATTCCCATATGACCACTGAAGGGAATCGCATGCCCTAGTTCCAACACTTTAGTCCTATATGAAGTGGGAAGGACCAGCTGTCCGTGACCATTGGATTCAGATCCAGCCTTCCTATATATCAATTTGTTCTTCATATAAAACTCTCCCTTGCCTGGAGGTGTATGAGATTTGGGCAACTTCTTGAAACATGGCTTGAGTGTTTTGTCCTCAGCCTGTGCCTTCCTCATCTCATCTGGGTGAGTATTTATTGGATTATCCTCCTCCTTTTTTGACTGTGATCTGGTCTGCACTGTTGCCAATATCACAGGTCTCTTGGGATTCCCCAAGAAGACATATCTACACCCCAATATCAGAGGGTAGATTGGCTCATTTATCACTGCTGCTTTTATGATTCCTTCCACATATCGCGTTTTCACTTTTATACGGGCGACGGGAAGTGTCATGGTAGCTACATCCTTGGTTGCAGTTTGAATCTCCACTGTTTCTGTGGTGTATTGATCGGCCTGCACCAGGTGAGAACTCACAACGGAATCGTAATCTAAACCGGTATCATATAAACATCTTATAGTGACACCATTACAGATGACATCTTCACACACTGGGGGGTGGTATGGTTCCTGTAGTTCTTCAGGTTTGACCTTCTTTTCCTTTTTCCCCGATGTCATAGCAGCACAATGAGGAGGTTTCCTTCTACAATGGTCAGTGTCATGATTGTTCATCTTACAATTTTTACACCACCTTTTTCCTTGGTTGAAAGATTTTCTTTCATCATATTTCCTTTCATCGAATTGTGGGGTTTTATTTTTATTTTCATACCGTGGCCTATCAAATTGGTGCTTACCTTTGTTTTGATCCCTAGGATCAAATTTATTAAAGTTCTGTGGTGCCCTAAAGTTATCCACTTGTTTCTTTTTATTACCTGTTACCTCTGCTTGAGCTGCTTGATACCTTTCAGCAACATTTAGCAACTCACCCAGCCTCTCTGCACCTTGTTCCATGAGAAACTTTCTCAGGTCTGGAGCCATGGACTCTCTTAATTGCTCTATAAGGACCATTTCCTTAAGATCTTGGGTTTTCCCCAGAGAAGTCCATTTCTCCAAGTATGTCTCTATTCGTGCAGAGAACTGGTGATAGGTTTCACCTGACAGTAGTTTAGCATTCCTAAATTTTTTCCTATAAAATTCTGCATTCTTTTCATATCTTAACAAAAGAGCCTGCTTTAGCATGTCATAATTTTCCTGATCACCTCTGCTCATTTTTGCAAAAACTTCATAAGCTGCCCCACGAAGTCCTTGAGATAACTTTAAGCTCCACCTTTCTCTCTCTAACCCATACGTGGTAGCTAATAGTTCATACCTATTTAGATAGCTCTCTATATCATCGTCTTTCTCAACAAAATGATCTAAATGAAAATTCATAGCTGAGGTTGAGGCTCCTTGGCTAGCAGTGGCATCAGAGGCAAAGGGACTGGCACCATTTTCAGGAGCATGGCCTTGAAACTCAAACTCCCTTAGTCGTAACTCATGTTCCCTTTGTAATCTTTTCTCCTCCTTTTCTGCTTCCCTCTCTGCAGCTAATCTCTTCTCTTCTCTTTCTGCAGCTAATTTCTTCTCTTCCCTTTCTGCAGCTAATCTTTTGTCTTCTCTTTCTGCTTCCAATGCTTTAGCCTCTATGTCAGCCTCAATTTGCAACCTCTAAGCCTCAGCCTCAATCTGCAACCTCTTAGTCTCAGCCTCAGCCTCAAATTGCAACCTCTTAGTCTCAGCCTCAGCCTCAAATTGTAACTTCTTAATTTCCCTTTCAGCCTCTATTCTCTTATCTTCGGCCAATCTTTCCGATTCTAATTTTCTTTCGGCCTCTTTTTCTAATCTTCTTTCTTCCCGTTCAATATATTTGTCACATTCCGCCGTGACATAAGAAATCATAATTTGCCCGTCCATTCCTAACTCTTTCGCAGTCTGTACAGCAGCAGATCGAAATTTGGCTAGGTCCGCCATTGTCTATCAGGTAAGTTTATACAACGTCTAACTAACAATTCAATCTCTAAATATATATCTAATGGACAACACAGGCACCGAGAGCTCAACCTTATTTAATTCCACCCAAGGATACCTTTTAATTCTTATATTCCCTGAAGTGAATTACCCCCAATATATTTAATAGGTAAAGATTCAAAATCCCAAGAGCGAGACCCCAATATATGTGGTAAAGTGGGATGTTATAAATATTTATAGGGGACTTAGTGTACTGACTGAGATCAGCTGTGAAGGTATCTATATCTAATAAGAGTAGTGTATTATAGATAACCTTACTTGCTGCCACATATATATATCTCTCAGTCAGAATTATTCTGGAGTAGTGTGATGACTACGTTATATGTCTAGGGTATGTGTATGATGAAGTGTAAGTCATAGCAACAACAGACAGATAAACAATTTAATTTATTCCACCACACTTGACAACACTGTGACACTCACATACATAAAACACTCTAAGAGGATATCTTAAAGGAGTCACTGATAACTTTTCAAATAACAATATGTATTCATTGCTGTCATGAATGTATATGTGTCCTGATTCAAATACAAAGGGAACCAGGAATCACAATCAATTTTAATTACAAGGTATATGTACAGAATTTATTAATATGATTCATGTAGTGACATATATTATTAATGGTATCCTATGTGTGTCAGTTGTGTAGTGTTAATATGAGGTAATACTGGTTTTGTTTTGTTCAAGCTCTGTTGGTATTTGTCATCATGACTTCAATAGTTTGTTTCTATGGGAACTAGTATTGGAGATGTTCTCAGTTCCTGGTATTAAAACAATTTACTTCCCCTCTTAAGTTTATGTTACAATGTTATTTTAAGATGGGGGTACATAATGTTGAGCTCAGCTGGCCACATCAGCTTATCTTGCGTGATGGCGGCAGGAAAAGACTCCTCTGCTCGATTTCTCCCCTGTGCTCTGGAGACACCTCACTGATAGCTAAATGGACCAAGGAGTATGCTGTCCGACTCTGGATTCAGCAAAGCTCTGACCAGGTGCTGCTCAATAACTTCAAGACCACGGTCCCTGAAAACAAGAAGGATGTACCTTCTACGTCATAACTAATTTATACTCTCTTTTTACACTGAGCACAATACATCACAAACATTGAGTTCAGAGCGTTAGGCCAACTGTCAGCTTCATCTGAAATACTTTATACCAGTATTTCCCTCCCTAATGGTTACTACGCCTCTGCAATTCCAGCATTATTTCTGTCTAATCAATAATCTAGGTGTCAGTGTACTGTTTGGCCATTCCATGCAGTTTTACTTTCCTCCGACACCTTCTGTTCAGGCTGGAGCATTATAGGCTTTTCCTCATGTTCGCTACTGAACTACACATATATACAGGCATAAATTAACAATTTACATTCAATTTTCATTAAAAGATATTGAATATTTCAAACCTACCACAATTCATGGAAATACACAGATACGTTGACTAGCAATGAATTCTGGCACAAATACTGGCACAAATTCCCATCTGCTTATGTTCCAGGCTTTTATTTAGCAAAAATATGAGCTGACTTCAACGCACTGTTGCTTCATCAAGCTTATTTGAACTAGTGGTCTCGAACTAACGCTCTGAATTGTGTATATTCGCAGCTCTAACCAATGAAACCCTGTCCACACATCTTTTCAAAAAATACTCCTACTCCCGTTTCCCCTGACAACGAAAGATAGTATTTATAGTCTGACCAATCGTGTTTAGTCTTATATTTGTTGCGCTCCAATCAATTTGGAGTTAACATGGTAGGCTATTTCCGTACGTAAGGTTTTTTCAAACACGTTATAAAAAAATTGTATGAGCAGAAATGATTTCATGCTGTCAGGCACCCCCACTATTTTATTTTGGTTATAATTTGGTAATTCCTAGACTATTTGCGTAACGTTTTACATATTCTTTGTCAGCAAGCCCTAAGGAACCCAAATATACAAATTTAAAAGAGCTAAGTGGCTGCGTTCAAAATATGCAATTTCTTCTACCTCCTGTTTCGAAGATGTGCTGTCTGGGTACTGTAATGTTTTCAAACGTAAACCCATCTAATGTTATCTTTTCTAATAAGCGTTTTTCAGGATTTTAAAACCTAACTCTGGGAAGGGTAGTGAATTTTATCACTGTCGATTTGAAAAAAAGTTAGTGCATGTGGCCTTACACGCGTGATGGCAGCAATTGTGTATCGCGCGACGCGTGTTTAGTGTTGCACGTTTTCGGCTTTATGCCTCTCCCTTCTCTCTATCCTTTAGTCCATCTGTCTTTAGTTACGCCGTGTATAAAATGGAATGAATGAAATATTAAAATTAGGTCATTGATCAGCTTGGTATCTCAATGTTTTTCCAAGAAATACAGCACACGTTTCATTGAAGAACGCGGGTAATAATACAGTAGGCTTTTACTATCAACGTGAAAGCGTTACAATTTGCCGACGAAGTAGAAAACAAGGGGGATTTCGAGTACAGTCATTGTGACAGCACTGTTCTTTACCATTCTTCTTCCTTTTATTAAATTTATTTGTTAGGCTTTGCATTTACGTTTTAATTTATATATGGGGATTTGAATATTCCACGACACATGCCCAGTCATCAAACCCCAAATAAAAAGGCTTGCTTGTCCTCTGACCAACACAGTTTACGCAACATACCGTCTGACGTTAGGCAGATATACACTGTCAATTGGTCAGCCATCAACACACACACCAACCTCAACAAATACTTGTCCACCTTCACATTTTTCATAGCCCAGACAACAACCAACCCATAAACTGGCTCTCTCTCCTGAGCCCAATCTTTAAACAACAAACCAAACGCTTTAAAATTAATTACAGCCACCACTCCATTTTACGCCATAGAGAAACCCCCGAGCTCCGTTTCTACCACGCCTCTCACAATAACGCCTGTGTCTTGGAAAACCCTCATCTTGTTAATAACATTACAGATTTCAACTCTTTTTGTCTCACAATTACACGACAGCGACATTCTTACAAACGCACAGTTAAACATACCCAACACCAAATATTATGTCAAATCTATACCGGCTACCTCCTTTTACCTTTATCACATACAAGAAGACCCAATATGCTGTTGTTTAGAGAACATCCCACCATACATTTCCGACAATAAGCACATTAATACATTACAATACAATTCACGCTCAAAACCGTACAGTGATAACGTTTGCTTTTTTAGATTTCTGACCGTTTTTAGGGGAGCGCCCGTTAAGGATGTTAGAAAAAGCACGCGCCGGCTCGTAGACCAGTGGCAGTTACATCAGGGACTAGACTCCCTCATCGCTTTTCCCGGAGTGAATTTAACTGACATTCCAGCGTTAGAAAACTGTTTTAAAATAAATATTGACATTTTTGAATTTGGCGATACACAAACCCTGACCCCCAAACTCAGAGGTAGTGGTATTTATAAGGAAACGTTGCGTCTTTTAAATGTATTAAAGCCATTTTATGTATATAGCTGATATAGATAGGGCGAGCCACTCTTTTCATACCCCAAATGCAGCAAGTTATGGAAGATTTTTATGGACATGGAAATTAATGAGAAGACTTGTCCCGGGTGTAAGAGGGTGGAAATATTTAAGGGTAGGGTTTATACCCCAACGGATACCATTTGGGAATCTATCGCCGCGCAGGGTATAGATGTAGATACAAAATTCGTGTTTCCCTATTGAGCAACATTTGATTATGAATGTTATTTCGATACCTCTGTAGGGACGGGGACCGGGGGGACAACCAATACAGCCAAGCACGTGCCTCTGTCTTGTTCGGTGGCCTCCAATGTTCCTGGGTTTGAAGACCCTGTTTGTTTTATCACAACGGGTGATCCTCAAGACTTGGTCAATAGAATGCTCTACCATCTGACCCGAATTACCGAGAGTGTTTACACCATTTTACGTTAGCGTTTTGATGAGGTGTACACTCAACTCGGTGACTTGGAGGGCCACATCGAGAGACTCGAAGATTATTTGCGAGAGTTGCCAGTTCTAGGTTTCAACTCGGGGAAATATGACGTAAACGTTATAAAACCCTACCTTATCAAGTATTTCCTAGATAGAGACTTTAAATATTTAGTAAAAAGAAACAATAACTTTATGTGTATCGCCACCCCCCTGTTAAAATTTTTAGATATCATCAATTACCTAGCGCCCGGTTTTAGTTATAGCAAATACCTGGCAGGCTATAAAGTGACAGAAACTAAAAGCTTTTTCTGTTACGAATACCTCACCCATTTAGACAAATTAAACGAAACGGCGCTTCAACCCCACTCGGCTTTTTTTCCTCACTAAAAATTGTAAAATTTCCAGTGGCGAGTACGCTGAATGCCAAAATGTGTGGGCCAATAACCGTATGGCCACTTTGCACCATTTTCTGACTTGGTATAACAACAAAGACGTGGTGCCCTTCTTAATTGCTTTAGAACAGCAAGTTAATTTTTACGCGGGTCTAGGGGTAGATATGTTCAAAGACACCATTCCGGTCTCCTGGGTAATCTGAAAGTATCTTTTCAGAATTCTCCCGTCAAATATATCTTTTTCTTTATGCTCGAAGCGGGAGCAAGATTTACACCACACGTTGAGACAAAATATAGTTGGGGGTCCTTCAATAATATTTCATAGGTTTCACGAACAAGACAAAACACACATTAGAGGTGGCAAAGTGGGGCAGTGCATTAAAGGTTATGATGCCAACGCTCTTTATTTGTGGGCGCTTATGCAAAAATGCCCACTGATTTTTCAGTTAGAAGAAACAGGGAGGGTAGTTTCAGGTACAACAAGGTCAATAAATACACCGTGCAGTGTCGCGACTGGTTGAGTTGGGTCTCGCACCAAAATAATGTGTCTTTAAAAACCCAGTTCAACGGCCGTGAAATGGCTTTGGGGCATAGGCGTATTAGGGTAGATGGCTGGGACAAAGACTCTCGCACCGTCTACCAGTTTCATGGCTGCTTGTTCCATGGACATCCTAACTGCCCACTAACCACCGGTCGTGGCATTAATCCAGTCAATAAGAAACCCTTGACTGGGTTGTATGAAAAGACGCGGGAAATTAGAGCATATTTGAAGACCGAGTGTGATGTCTACTTGGTAGAAATGTGGGAACGTTAGTGGCAAAGCTTGAAGAAAACCGATCGATCAATCGGTTGCTTTCTGAGCGCCACCGTCCCGAGCCTGAAACCGTCGTATAATAAGTGTAGATACCCATTAACAGAGCAACAGATTCTTGCCTCTGTGAAAGACGAGACCTTATTTCGCTTAGTCGAATGTGACATTTGAGTCCCCGACTCCCTAACGGAGCATTTTTCGGAAATGACGCCATTTTCAAAAATGTTGACGTCACGAGGGATGATATTGGAGCTTCCATGCGCGAATACGCCGAAAAAAAAAAAACTTCTCACTACGCCCAGACGGATGTTGATCGGCAGCTATGTGGGTGAAAACTTTATGTTGGCTACGCCTCTGCGTTGCTGGTACCTGTCCAAGGGCTTAGAAGTCACGTGTATATACCAGGTGATTGAATATACGCCTGCGACATGTTTCAAACAGTTTGGGGGTACTGTCTCCGACGCCCGTCGCTAGGGAGATATAGATGATATTTACGCTATAACTAGCGAAACAATGAAGCCGTTAGGAAATGCTGCTTATGGCAACACCCTGACCAATAAGGCGAAGCACGTAGAGGTCTCGTACACAACGGGAGAGGGGACGTCTAAATTAATAAACTGCCCCCGGTTTAGAAAGATGAGTTTAGTGACTGATGACATTTTCGAAGTAGAAATGGTTAAAAAGAAAATTAGTTGGGACCTACCCGCGCAGATAAGTTTTTTTCGTTTACCAGTACGCTAAACTGAGAATGTTAGAATTTTATTACGACTGTCTAGATAGATTTGTAGATAGAGCAGACTTTTAGTTATGCGAGACAGATACAGGCAGTCTTTACTTGGCCCTTAGCACGAGTAACTTTGTGGACGTCGTTAAGACGCTATGCGACATGAGTTTTATAGCTCCTACGACCAGTGGTTCCCCGCCGAAGTGTGTCCCGACCATCGTTCCGAATTTATAAATAGTGAGGGTAAAACGCGACTCGTTTGTCAGAAATGTCGCGACTAAAAATTATTTGACAAACGGACACCGGGTCTTTTTAAATTAGAATATGAGGGCATGGGATGATTTCCCTCTGTAGCAAAACGTACCACTGTTTTGGCGATTACGACAAAACCACGACTAAAGGACTGAGCAAACAACACAACACCATAGACAAAAACACGTTTTTAGAAGTCCTCGACACACAACAAGCACAGGGCGGGGAAAATGTAGATTTCAAGACACACAACTCCGCCATCTACACATACGAACAAACAGAAATGCCCTGTCCTATTTTTACATCAAAAGGCAGGTACACGCTGACAATGTCACAACACCTCCCCTCAACCTCTAAAAAAATAGCTCTCTTCCACCCCCACTCACACGTGCATGCACGTGGGCACACACACAAACACACCCAACATCACATCTCTCTGTCCAAAAAAAATATCTCTTCCACTATGTACACAACACCAATAAAAGCAATAGCACACACCCGCAAACGCACGTGGGCACACACAGATACCTAGGCAGTATATACATCGCACTTCTCTGTCCTATTTTTACACGGCGACAATGTGACGACACCCGTCCCTCAACCTCTGTTTGTATATATAATTGGTCTGGGCTGCAGCCTAGAACCAAAAAAAAAAAAAAAAATGTGATATATTTATTAAAGATCCTTTGTTACTGTTGTTAACCAATAAAACTGTACCACTCTTTCCATCTGACATAACCGTCTTCCAATATAAATATATAAATATTGTATACGACTCTTGCCAATATATGCTCATATGTTTTTACTGTATTTTTAGAAGAATTGTACACACCTCTTGCCAATATGTGATCCTATATGTTTGTTACCATTAAAAATTGTACACACCTCTTGCCAATATATGCTCCTATATGTTTGTTATTTGAAAATAAAATACATGTATTAACTAAACCCTTGGTTATCTATATATACATATTATTTGTAAAATATGTAGTATAAAAGTTGTAATATATGTCTAAATATTGTCTACCTATTGTAATATATGTAAATATATGTATATTGTTTGTAAAGTACGTATAAATATATAGCATATAACTGTTGTAACACGTGATGTAACACCTGTATAAATAACACAACAACACATCCGCCATTATCGAACTATGATAGGACACTCTTTACAGAGCGAGACAACACGAAGCGATCTGATCTTCAGAGGAAGTCCCCCGTCTAATATATATTGCTATATAAAAAGTCACGCTCCGCCGCCTGACGCTCCGCCGCCTGCATAGATCGGAGTATTTTACTATATAAAAAGTCCGCTCCGCCGCCTGAATTCGATCTGCTTTGCGCCTACTATACTACTCTTAACATCACAACTAGGCAAAATATTGGAATCTGTTGTTAATAAAAGAGTTACATTCTTCCTGGAAAAAAAATCAGTTATATAGCCCAACCCAGTCAGGGTTAAGAGCAGACAGAAGTACAGTAGACCAGCTTGTAAGACTAGAACATGAAGTCAAATAAGGGTTCAAAAGGAAAGAGAAAAATGTAGCAGTCTTTTAGATGTAGCTAGAACACATGATGAATGCTGGCGAGATGGAGTTCTTTACAAGATGAAAAAGATTGGTATTACTGGCAAAACCTATAGGTATCTAGAAAACTTTTTACAGGACAGGTATTTTACTGTACAGGTAAACAACGATAAATCAGAAATGTATGAACAACAGAATGGAATTCCTCAGGGATCAGTGATTTCACCTTCTATTTTCACAATATTTGCAAATGATCAAGCAGATGAGTTTAAAGACATAATTTGTGGATGACTGTGCCATTTCGTGGTGTAGACAAAACCTAAACCATGTATAAAAAAAACTGCAAAATCAAATAGACAAAGTGTCGGAATGGATAAACATTTGGGGCTTCCAAATTAATGTAAACAGAACAGTTGGTTATATATTCAGCAAGAGATTTAAAAATAAATAAATAAATAATCAATATAACCATTAAAGAACAGAAAATAGGTACCTCCCCAACAACTAGATTCCTGGGCATAACTTTAGATAAAAAAACTAAATTGGAATAAACATATAGATATTTTAGTAGAAAGCTGTAGGGGACACCTAAATATGCTAAGGGTAATAAAAGGTAATGGATGGGGGCAAGCAACAAAATAATGCTTATGTTCAAAAGTCATTTATCGGGGGAAGTAGACTATGCTAGCTTCAACTTCTAGCAAAGCAAAACTAGACAGAATTCAAAATACAGTCATGAGAACCATTTCAGGCGCATTTAAATCAATATCAGTAGAAGCACTAGAAGTAGCTCTCGGCATACTGCCCCTTGATCTAAGACGGAAGGAACTAAGACTCAACTACTGGAGCAAAGTAGCACAAGAGGTGACCCATCCAGCACATAACTCATTTGTAAAAAACCAACCAAGTATATGGGATGTCTTCTTGAAAAAAGAAAGATATCCAACAGAGTGGAGAACTATAGAAGATCTAATACATTTAAAAGAACTATCAAACACAATCAATAATAGTAATAAATATAGAAGCACAATACCACCCTAGGAACTAAAAGCACCAATCATAGACTACACACTTACTGAAAAGATGAAACAGAACATAGAAGATAGGGAAGCCAACATGTTAAGTAGACAGTTCATAAATCAACTAACAAAACAAAGTCTGGCTGTTTACAAGAATGGATCCAAGGACGATAGTGGACAACTAGATGCAGGAGTAGTGATACCACAGTGGGGAATTAAGAAGAGTTACGGTGTAACTGGAGCGGCTTCGATTTTTTCCGCGGAGATGGTATCAATTCTAAAACATTTAGAAATAATCGAAGATAATCCGCCAGAAGCAGTAACGATTTGTGCAGACTCACTGTCATTACTACAAGCACTAGAATACCCAGGTAAGTGCAGCCGGCCAGACACAAAGGAAGAAATTCTAGCAATTAAAACATCACTAGGAAACAGAGGATGCAAGGTGAGGCTAGTGTGGGTTCCAGCACACATAGGTATAGCTGGTAACGAGATGGCAGACAAGTCTGCTAAATATGGAAGAATAAGTAAAAACAATATAAGTGCAGGACTTGGAATATCGGAGATTAAGAGCAGAATGAAGCTAACCATAAACGAGGAATGGAAAACAACATAGAAGGACAGTAGTAAAGGCAGACACGCATTCAAACTTCTAAAAGAACCAACAAGGATATGCCGGGTCAGAGAAGAATTAAAGGTACCATCGAACAAAAAGATGTGGCGTCTCCGTCTCGGTGCAATGTACTTTATGATAGAGTAACCTCACTGCCAAGAATGTTAGGAAGAAAATGACATAGACCACTACCTGATCCACTGTAAAAAATACGAACAACAAAGGCTTGAATTAACAATCTACTATATAAATCACAATATAGACATGACTGGGGATAAGGTTTTAAGTACAGATGCCCCAGGGGAAGCCCAATCAATTCTTACACGATATGTATATAAAACCAAGGAAAACATATAAGGTTAGTGATACGGAACTTCGGGCTTCAATTATTATAACACACTGTAGTTGTGGCTTGGCCTTTTTGTAGCTATATGAAACACTGCTGAAGAGCCAGTGTCTGGGGTATGACCCTTTTCAGTCCCTGCCCGAACACCGTACACTTGATAAGATAAATGATAGTCCACAGGCCAGATTGGACGATTCACAATATAATTTTATTGGACATCTAACAGCTCCATTTAAACATCAGAGAGAGTACGTGCATGCATAGAAGTAATCTCTATGACAGTCTATAACGTCGTGGTACAGTCTCGTACTAATAAACCTGTCGAAGGCAGTTTCACACAGTTTCTTTAATAATAAGTCACTCACGTAATGATCAGCATCCTCTTCCAATCTCTCATAGAATAACTAGCATTACCTCAAGGCGTTGTATGGGTAGTCTAGTGATGGTACAACATAATGAGGATGGAAGAAAAATTATATAACTCTCTGAAGCAAATATAGACAATCGAATGACCAGCAGGGCACGCTTTGCTGGCCAACTTAGAAAGTTAACGCCTGCCAAGGTGGCCAGCAGACGTAATGACGTCACTTCCTGAAACCAAGACAACGGTCCACAAACATATCAACAAGGAAGTGAACAGCGACAACCAATGTTATGAAATTTACACATAACAGTTAGTAACAATGACAATATTAACAACAATAAAAAAAATAATACTTCAGAAAGGACATTCAACCAAATAAAAATTAAGCAACAAAAACTAACAAATAATTTAAAAAAAAAAAAATTAGCAAACTTACTAACTGCTCATAGGACAAGAAAAGACAACAGGGTTTAAAAAAAAAAAATAGAATAAATACTAATACAAATTAAGATCAAGTGCAAAGAACAATAGGTATCTATAAACAATACAAAACTGAAAATAAAATGACACTGCAAAAGACAATAGTTACTTAAATTTAATGCAAAATTAGTAAATAAAATGACACTAAATACCCAAATTATAACAAATTTTCAGGTTGAACAGAGTAGACCAAGATGGAACGAGAAGAGGCAATAATGGTCCGCTGTTAAATGCCCGCTCTCCACCCATCGCCTTTTCAAAACAACAACAACAACAAGTGGAAGGACACACGCGAAATTACAGAACGCAGAGGACAAAAGGAGAGAGAGAGTCACGTATTCCTTCACCATTGAGTTTTTGTGATAGCTTGCCTTTGCCAGAATTAGTCCTGCTAGTGTATTTTTGAGAAGACCAGAGGGTGAGTAGGGCTACTGTACCTATTATGTAAATGCATAATAAATTTAAATATGTCACGTCATTGAACAATCATGCTATGGAATGTATAATAGAAGAATAAGGTGGATGGAATGTGGAAACCACACCAGATAACAATTCTGAACTGATTTCTGAACTATCCTTGTTATGTATCCTGCTCTATGATTATACTATCAGGTTATACCTGTCACAAAAAGTAGGGGATATTGAATTTAAAAGTTATCCAAAGACAATATATTTCAAATTAGTTCATTTATTCCTTCGTACAAGTAAACTTGAGCATCATAACAAGACATTTGTGGTATAAGAAGTGTTATGGCTTTACTCATATGATTTTAGTCGCACTGGCAACCAAGGCGGGGTAGGTACTTCATTTTCACAAAAATATTCCAATATTTCTAAAAACGTGTAGGGCCCCCGTTTGCCGCTAAACATGCATTACAACGACGTCTCATACTGCAAATAAGCCTTCTGATGTTTTCTTGAGGAATTCTCTGCCACTCCTGCTGAAGGGCCTGGGCTAACTGCTGAAGAGTCTGTGGAGCGGCTGGACGTTGTTGGACGCGTCTATTCAGGAGGTCCCACAAATGCTCAATAGGAGACAGGTAGGGGGACATCGGCGGCCACGGTAACGTTCGGATATGCTGCATCTGAAGGTGATCTTGGACGACGCGAGCACGGTGAGGACGAGCATTGTCATCCTGGAAGATGAAATCTGGTCCGTGCCGTTGAGCAAATGGCACAACGATATGCTCGATGATGTTGTCACGGTAGTAGAGCCCTGTGATATTGACCTGGCATATGTGAAGGTCGGTCCTGTCATTCGTACAGATGCCTGCCCACACCATTACACTGCCACCTCCATAACGGTTGTGTGCAACAGTTGCAGGAGGCTGGTAACGCTTACCTCGCCGTCGCCAGACACGTATTTGACGATCATGAAAATCCAAAACGAAACGGGACTCATCAGAAAACATCACTAATGCCCACTGTTGATTGGTCCACCGATGATGACGTTGGCACCAATCCATTCTTGCTCGCCTGTGTTGTGGTGACATGGGCAAAGCTACAAACGGTCTGCGTGAGGCCAGTTGCACTTGGTGCAAACGGTTTCGTACTGTCTGAGTTGAGACCCGGATCCCAGTGGTCTGTTGAAGGTGTTGCTGAAGTTGAGTAGCATTTAGAGTCCGAGTTCTGAGGGCCTGAGTAACAAGTTGATCTTGGCGGCGTGTAGTGACTCTTGGGCGGCCGGTCCGAGGCAGATCAGCCACTGTGCGGAAATTTTGATACCTGTTCCACAGTCTGCTGACAACTGACTGTGAAACATTGAAGTTCCGAGCAACATCCAATTGCCGACTTCCGTTTTGCAACATGCCTATGCCTATCCATTTCTGCTGTTCTGTCAAACGTTCCATGACGAAGAAAAGAAATTTTATCTGCTGCAGAGTCTTTTTATACCTGTCTATGGTGAGTAGTGTTCATCAAACCCGAGATATACGCATTTTTGTGAAAAAGAATAATGTGTGAACTTTACGGATGGGCCCCACCTCTGTTCTTAGGATTGGTTTACTCATCACGAGTCACCAGGTCAACATGATATTGCACGTGAGAGTGCAGAAGAGCGTGCTCGATGTGTCCATACAACCAATTTTTTTTTTTTTTTTTTTCTATAACCAGCAGCACTCGAGCTTTCCAGCTCTTTCGGCCCAATGACATGTCATTGCGAGGCTGGTGGGTCAGTGGACTTTCCTTCCAACCCGGTCAGGAGCTTCGCTCCTTCCCATCCACACGGGATTTATGTGCAGGAGCCGTTCAGGTTATTCAGTCAAATTTCCGGTAGTAAACATTTCTTCAAACGCCGACGGCCGGGTTTGAACCATGAACACCTGGTCGCCAGTACAACGTTGTAGCCATTACACCAGCGCGGCTCCCATACAACCATTAAAATACTAAATCCACTCTTTTGTAAAATAATACATACCATCTTAAAATATCTCCTACTTTTTTATGACAGGTATATATAATTACTTATAACATAAACTTAGAACTATGTAACGAAGGGCAACAGTGCTGTAGCCATTGTTATGAAGATAAAAATTTGACTGACTGCGAGCCAATGGTTTTCAAGGCTGAGATCAGGAACACACTCATATATATTTAATGCTCAAGTGGCAAAAATGTAAATCAGTATTTCTTAAGCCTTGGCCGCAAGGACACCCCAACAGGTTTACGGCAGCATGGGAGACTTTATCCCAGTGGTTCTCAAACCATTGGTACCAATGACCCCAAATTGATTAGACTGCTCTATGGGCACAAGGTAGACCAGGGGTTCTCAAACTTGTGATGACTATAAGACATTTGTATATGTCAGGATCATTATGGACCACTACTGCACTGCCCAGAGCTGAATGGAAAGTTAGCAGATGGAAGAGAGGACTATGTAACATAATTTGATGTAAATGGATGATGTAATATTATGTACATTTGTAATCATATCATTTGAAATAGTGTTTGCAAGTAGACATCTGTACTACTGACAGCGTAACCAGACACACATGTGCGCATTCATACACATGGATTACTGATGACGCTGAACAACCATACATTAGTCTAGGGGAACTCTTGGAAAGAGGCTTTATGTTGTTTCAGGTTTCGGTGATACCTATAGAACTTAAGTCAGAACCCAAATGTTTTCCTGCATAGCGACACGGAGCACTACAGCTGGTCTACCTGGTTGTGCTGGTATCCCGAATGCATGGGAAGATCAGCCGAGTCTATATAGCCGTTTGGAGCCAACCCACATTGTCAACCATCATTTAAGGAGCACTCAGTTAAGTGCAGAAACAGAAGAACATTAGATTAATTTATGTGTGAAGAGTCAAGTCATATGAAGAAAAAGACTGGTTAACTTTTTGTCAGAAAAACAGAGACACTGTCATTCAGTTAAAGTAGACGCTATAATATCAATGTGATTTCTGTGGATATTGTGTAAATAGAAAACTCAGATCCATATAGCATCTCCATCAATTCCAAGAACAGTGTGGTGGATTTGATGTTAAGAAATGTTGTTGTTATGTACTCTTAGTATACTGAATGAGGTCAGCTGTGAAGGTCCCTGAATATAATAAATATTATGTTAAATTACTGGGTACCTTTCTGCTACCACCTTTATGATCTCACTCAGACTTATTCTTTGACTAGAATGTATGATGATGATGACTACGTTTGGTGTCTAGTGTTAAGTATAAGTAGTGTAATGTTGCATTAACCAACTAAACATATACACAAGTATTTTATTATCCACACAACACAACAGTACTACAGCAATCACATACACACTACACTTTAAAAGACTATCTTACGTAAGTCAGTTGTTGAATTTGTGTAACGGTAATAATTTTTTTTCAATTTATTATCCTGACTCTGTTTTGTTTGAATCAGGATTGACAATCAAAATGAAATCAATGGAATTATTTACAATATTCAATTTATACAATGGATCTTCTGTCCATAATACAAGTATTAATATAATTAAAGTGTGTAGGTGTAGTTTCTAAATAGGATAATACTGGTATATGTAAAATGGTAGGTTGTTGGTTATCATCACTCCCTATCGTTCATTTTCTTTTCATGTATCACAGGTGGAATTCTTTTATTTGATAATGTTAGTTTTTATGTCTAATAACTGCGGTTCATAGAGGTTGAGACTCTCGGTGCCGAACGGGCACTTAACTTCGAAGGAGAACCCTGGTAAGTCTTGTCCTAGGCTCGATGGACCATCTGGTTCACTTCATAAAAGGCAATGGCATCCAGTACGTGCCCGAATTATGCGACAAAGTCAGGAATCAATCAGTTCCCATGAGCCTGGTTTTATGTGACTGTCAGGGCCACAAAAACCCCTGAAATAAGAAGGTTATGCATCCTTCTTTATAATAAGTATACAATAATATTCCACAGTTAATTACAGGTACAGTACAAACAAACGCATAGGGTCAGATCTTTATGACAACCTATTGTACCATTATATTTTGAAGTGACAATTTATACCAGTATTCCTCTCCCCTAATGGTTATAACGCCTCTGCAATTCCAACAGTAATCTTTTTCCATACAAAATGATAGGTGTTATGCTCCTTGATGACAATCATATATGATTTTGTAGTTCTACAGCTCTCTGATAGGCTATCATATGATGGATCAATCTCTAGGCTTTGCCTAAGTCTGCCATCGACTCACTTACTTATAGTCGTATGTTAGTATCTCACATTCAAACTTTATTTTAAATAAAATGGTTAATAAATTCAATCTTACCACAATTTCAATGAATATTACACACAAACAACGATGACTGGCAGATCTGGCCCAAGTTATCACTGCCCTGTCCAGAAGTTTATAATATTTGTATTTAGAATTACACTTCTGCTCTCATCGTCTCGTGGCAAGATTTTTTTAAAGAAATGGCGTCCTAGCCTAACAATTTTTCCTCAATATCAACTAAGCTGGCCAACAGAAGCAGACGACTATGAATTTTAAATCGAACTTTAAAAAAACAATTCCCAAAATACTACGTTTACTACTACAAGTATATTTTTAGTGTTAGGTTAACCAATCCCCTCTCGCCTTCCTTTAAACTACAGCCAATCAAAATCTTGGTACCTTTTAGTCCTATTTATCCAAAGCTTTTTTCAAAATATGTTATGAAAAAATTAAGCAAGCGTGATCTTTTTTCTCGTCAGTCCGTCTTATCATACATAATATTATTGCCATTATGTTGGTTATTTTTTTGTACTAGTGGGTAACTGACACCATATTATTGCTCAGGACATCATAAGGCATCCGAATATATAATTTTTATGACCCTATGTATTATGGTTCATAATTCCATATTTTTTCTATGTTAGTCTTCAAATCTAAAAACTACCACCTGTTCCATTCTTTTTCTAACTATTTTCAACCTAAATACGAGAATCTTCCGCAGTACGTTAGAATTTCGTCATTCCTTATAAGAGCTAAGATTGTTTACATGACCAATTGACGAACATTTTTTTAGTTTTGTATCGTAATTTGAAAAGTGCCCAAGGCTATATTGCTCGAGTTAGCTTTTGTGAAATCAACGCGAGACGGCGTTCCCTAGGTTCTGTCTTTCCATCCCTCCCCTCTTTTATTCTTTCACTCTCGTCTTGGCAATCCGACTTGACCTTGCAAAAGTGTTACATTTATTCTCAAGGACGAATTTTTCGAAAAGACAGTATCTTTCATTCGGCTATTAGGTTTATCAAAATCGACATGCGGGCTGGCGTAGGAGAATACTACGCTGGACTCAATTTTTATTTTCTATCTTATGTTTCACTTTATGCACTACACTATTATCTAATTTAGCTATTGTATTGAGAATATCGTCACAAACAGAAGAAAAGAGAATCATTATAAATAAATTGATTTTAATTGTAACTTGGATGTTGTTAATTTCATAAAGTTACCATTGAGTTCAATTTGAATTTCATTGTTAGTTAAAGCATAGAATAGTTATTACGAGAAGACGCTCTAGGCTCTTGATCTTCTTATTAACACCGGACCAGGGATCTTTACTGTCTGACTATCATTTGTGCTATCATACACCAGTGCTCGTTTCTGACACTGGGGTATATCTTGTAGTTCATTATTCTTTATTGAACTATCATCGATTGTCATCAAGACAACAATTACTATACATACCATTTCGTTACAGTACGTATAGTATCTTTTTCATGCGATTTTTTTGTATTAATGACTTCCGTATTTCAAACGGATAACAATAACACTATTTTTCATCAGAAATTAATACAATGTGTGTGTCTTATGGGTAGAAGGATATACTTTATGAAAAAAATTTTTTACGAGTATCAGACCTTTATATTTTATGATCTAGACTTTTTTCCAAAATATATGCATGACAATTATTTCAGGCGTAATATTTTAAAATAAATTGTTTCCTTTTCTTTGAGATATATATTTTTTGTTTTTTAAGTTCTGTCAAAAATCCCCTACAATCTAGCACATTTGGATATATAAAACATGTCTCTTGTCTTTAAAATAATAAAAATATGACAAACTCTTTAAAGGCAACATCCCAAAAGTTTAGTCCACATAAAGTGTGTGTCGAAAGGTGGTTGTAGTGCACGGACACTAAGAGTTAGCCAGCCAAGAGCCTAGAGCCGTACGAGATGGCTCAAAGCGCCGCATGCGGCTCGCGAGCCGCGGGTTCCCGACCCCCGCCCTACGCCTTTATTCGTTGCAAAGCCTAGCTCATTAGCAATTCCCTGGACTTAGCCTGTGACGCAACTTTCCTCTAGCAGACGGTGGCTGTGTTAACTTAATAATATGCCACAGATCCATATGCAGGCACGAAAATGGATTCTTATCTATACTACTCGTCAAAAGTCAAGGGCCACTTAGAAAAACCTTGGTTGAAACCATAAAACAAATCTGATATAAACGTAATTGGTATCAGTCAAAACGGCATTTATTGAATACCAAATTGACATGTCACGTAAAGAAATGGAAACACACATTCAAACGCAATGAAGCTGTGAAGTGTGCCACCTACCTTTTCAAAAGTCACACAATAGATATTGGACAAATAGACATTTCAAAATCGGGTATGACCACCGTTTACAGCAAAGCATTCAAGACAGCGTAGACGCATCGAGTCCACAAGGTTCCGAAGAGTATCCTGAGGAACAGCTTGCCATTCCTGAAGCAGAAATGCAGTCAGCTGTGCAACATCCATTGGCAGGGGGTGATTTGTTGACAATCTTCGACCAAGGACATCCCAGAGGTGCTCAATCGGAGAAAGGTCAGGTGAATGAGCTGGCCAAGCCATCCTGATGATCCCATGTTGCTGAATAAACTCATTCACCACACGAGCTCGATGGGGTCGAGCGTTATCATCTTGGAGGATGGCATTACCACCTATGGCCTCCAGAGCAGGCTGAACAATTGGTCTCAAGATTTCGTTCTGGTATCTTGGGCGGGTTAAGTTGCCTTGGGTGATGTAGAGTGGGGTCCTGCCGTGTCTGTAGAAGCATCCCCAGACCCTGACAGAACCCATGCCATAACGATCCACCTCTCGAATTGTGTCATCAGTAAATCGCTCTCCTGGTCGTCTCCAAACTCGAATCCTGCCATCATTGAATGATACAGTGAAGCGAGATTCATCAGTAAAGAGAACTTGACTCCATTGTTGCCTTGTCCATCGTATGTGCTCGTGACACCAAGCAACACGGGCTCTGCGATGAGCAGGAGTAAGAGGGATTCTTACTGCAGGACGTCGAGCAGCCAGTCAAAATTCATGTAAACGTTTGCGAATGGTGCTTTGACTGACATTAACGTTTACAGTTTGTATCAGCTGACATCTTAGAGTGGAACAAGTCACTGTTCGATGGCGCAGGGCTGACAACAAGAGGTACCGGTCATCATGTCTATTGGTGCATCTAGGGCGACCTGGCCGGTGGCGATCCTCCACACTTCCTGTGGCCTGAAATCTCTCCAAAATTCTTTGGATAGTAGAGTGCGACACTGCAAGCCGTCTAGCAACCTCACGGACAGATAAACCACTTTCAACCCACGCTATACCCTCATTCTTTGTAAGGTGTCAAGACTTCTTCTCGGTGGCATGGTTTTTGCAAGTGATGAAACTACCCTAAGTCTGCTGATTGTAAAACAAATTAAGAGTGAACTCTGTTCACGAAAAGTCGCCATTGCACGTGGAATGTCAATCAGCACGATTACTTCACCTGTTTGGTTGTACGGAAGTTTGAAAAAACAGATTAAAAATGTGAATTTATGGTCAGCAAACCAAATTGCACGTGATCACCATGGTTGTCGGTGAGTTGTTTTTATGCTTAACGTTCATAGAGGACTGTCAGAGGAAGATATTGCACCCATTTTTACTAAAAACTTCCTTCATTTAATCATTCTATGCGCTTATATAAAAGTGTATTGAAAATAATAGGGTGGCCCTTGACTTTTGACGAGTTGTATATATTCTTTTCGTTTTATCTGCAAGTCCCAGCACGTGGTCAGGGAAACGAAATTCTATCACCTCCCTGTCTAGAGGATTTGGTTTGGTTTGGTGTTAAGGACTATCTTCAATGCACACAAATAGCTCCATCAGTGCCCCGACCTCCTCCCTTAGATCACACCAGGAAGATCTCAGCACAGTGCACGAACTCGGTAGCGCCGTAGAGAAGCCTAATGTGTGTATATAGGAATCACACATTCTATAAATATTTTTGTGGTGAGTAGGTTTCTAATTTTTTTAATATGCCATGGCAGCGGCCTTATGGTCTACTCTTTACGATTTCCTACGGCCGGGGATTTTTAATGTGTGTTTCTTGCACACGGGACCTCCTATTTTCGCCCTTATCTGAGAAGGCTAGGCATCCGATCTCACTACCAAAGAAACAGGAGGGAGTATGACAACATTAGGACTACTGGTTCTGGAAAAAAAAATTTCCATAGGACATTTCCAGTGGAAATAGTCTTTATTTCTGGTCAAACTTAATTCTTTGAGTATGGTCAGAATTACTGCTATTGTGCGCATGTGTGGAAAGCGACGAGGCGACCCGCGGACCAGGTGATGCCCTGACAAAAGATAGTTAAGCTATAAAAGCAATTGTCTCAGATTTGGCAGACAACTGCAGAATAGTGGACTATTACTGAGACTTCTTATCCAATTGGAAAGATTACACAGTATCGTAGTGCCTTGTACAATTTGGACTTATATGTTTTTCCCTTGCGGGGTAAGGAAAAAAAACCATTGGTATAGAAAACGTGCAGATGTATTAGCATGTACATAATTGCTAGCTATAACTAATTTTTTTTTCTTTTTTAACCTAATCAGTGAACAGTATAAGTCATGAATATGGACTCGACATTAATATTGAGAAAACAAAAACTATGATAATTAGCAAAACAGACGATAAACCCACATTAAAGATAAGCGTAAATGGGGAAATCCTGGAACAAGTCAAGAGCTACGTATATCTCGGTCATATAATAACAGAAGATGGCAGATGTGAAACAGAAATCAAGAAGAGAATAGGAATGGCCAAAGCTACATTCAACAACATGAAACATATACTGACATCCAAACAGTTATCTCACAAATTAAAACTGAGAATCATAAAAAAAAAAAAAAAAAGGTAAAGGAACCCGTTACACGCCCATTGAGGCATATTGAGAATATGGTGTTAGGCCCATATTATCTTGACCATCGGCACACGAGGGGTGATGTGGTCGGCATCACGCCGGCCGCCTTAACCTTCCCAGAGTAGCTCTGGTACCCATTTGGGGCTGGGTCGACCCAGGAGCCGTTTGTGGCCTAAAAATTTTTCCGCCTCATCTGGGGAAGTGTTATATATATTCTGCATTTCTGTATGGTGCAGAAACATGGACGATGAATAAGCAGTTGGAAGAAAGAATTGAGGCTCTTGAAATGTGGATATATAGAAGAATGGGGCGTATCTCATGGAAAGAGATGAAAACAAATAAGGAGGTCCTAGAAAATCTAGGTATGAAAAGAGAACTAATGAGGGAGGTCAAAGTTCGACAGCTAAAATACTTTGGCCACATAAAAAGGCATAACACCTTGCAGAAGACCATAACAGAAGGGAGAGGTGAAGGCAAACGTGCAAGGGGAAGACAGCGCTATAAGTGGGAAGACAACATCAAGAGATGGACAGGAAAGAGTCTATCAGAGTGCACCACCAAGACAAGAGACAGAAGACGTTGGAGATCCATTACAGCCAACCTTCGTTGTGGAGATGGCAACTGATGATGATGATGAGTGCGTAGTAATGGTTCGGTATATTTCTTGGTGTTACTCTGTGTAAAAAACTTTATAGGAGAAAACCACTTTTATGGAGCTACATATGTACTTGAGATATTTTACAAGTCATGTCACGTCTTTTTTCCCCCCAACCAATAAGTGACATGTAAGAAACTATAAATGTATTGAAGGTCCGTGTACTCACTATATCTATATGTACCAATTATGGTTTTTTAGTTATTAATTTAAAAAAAAATTAAAAATACAGTTAAATAATTCCTATCTTAATCCTGTTTTTACATCAATAAATGGTAACTCTTGTCTGAGCCCTCTTTATACATAAATGTATGGTAAATACTTCTTGTCACAATCCTCTTTATACGTCAATATATTGTGAGTAACTCTCATTTCAGCCCTCTTTATTTATAAATGTATGGTAAATAATTCTTGTCTCAATTCTCATGTTACATTAATATATGGTAAATAAGTCTTTATTCAATCCTCTTTTTACAAGAAATATACACTGACAACCGTGGGCAAAGGAACAGAGCAAAACAGTAAACTCGTATTGTTCATGTGGATTAGTAAATAAATCTTGAAAAGTGAACAAATAGTATAAGCAAACTAAGATTAATTGAAGTTATCTTCTGTCGTATGCTTCTCTAATCTCTCTCATGTAATCATATACATTTTTCTCCTAAAGTCGGCAGTCTGTCCGTTCCATCTGTTACCGATCTCATATAATAACTTTATTTATTCTCTTACTAATTTTATCAGTCTCCAGGCTTCAATCGTCGCTCTCATATAACCATAAATGTTTCTCTCATAAAGTTTACAGTCTGTCTCAGGCTTCCCTCATGACTCTTATATATGGATCTCTCATAAATTTAGCAATCTTTCTCAGACTTCTCTCATCGCTCTCAAATAATCATATATATTTCTCTCCTGACCATTGACGACACACGCTCTCTGGATACAGAAACTGACAGCAGCTTTGGCAAAGCAGCAGCCATCTTTATACGCCTCACAACACCTGTTTTATGAAACTCCAAACTCACAATGAAAACCAAAGCTACGGTAAATAATGCCTGTGTCGCCAGATGTTGAGCATTGCTGCACGGTTTGCCAGCATCTTTGTTTTATTATCATTTGGATGGTCGCACCATGCAGCACCACAACTAGATAGACTTCCAACGGTAAGCGTAAAGTGCTTGCTGAAGGGAACGAATCAGTCGAGTTGTGGGCTCTGGCCCCCAACGGCAGTGTTGGACTGTGTGGCATAGCCACTATGGTAGTGTTCATGTAAAATGTGGCATAGTTACTGTATAACAGTATTGGTGTAGCTTTTTGGCTAATAGCAGTGTTTACATAATGTGTGGCAGAGTCCACTAATATATGTTGAGTCTTAACTCATATGTTTAACAGTCAGTGTTTAGGCTTTCTAATTAATGGAATAAGAAATAAATAAGGACTTTTGAGTCCCAGAAATATGTTGAAGCGTTATTGTGAAAACGCAGATCTACACGCGATATTCTAGATAGAACGTTGTGTATTGTAAAACGCTATTGAAAACGATAATGGTAAATTGTGGCGTGGACAGCCAAACTGAGAATAATTGATTTGGCCAGTGATTTTATGACATAGACAAGATGTCTTAATATTAATGTGGTAGAGTGGGCGAGATGATGATGATGATTATGTTGTTGTGATGTGTGATCACTCTCTTGTCACACTCGCACCGACCCGAACAACAATAAAACTCTTGATTCTAGAGGCAGGGGCTATATTTATTTTTACAACCCATTCAGTGACAAAGCAAACATTAAACAAATAAAACTAAACAAAACACCAAACCAAACAAACACCCAACAGTGCCCGATGCTAATCTGAAGAAGCAAACAAAGCACAGAATAGTTAAAATCATAATATAATACTGAATGAGAAACACCACGCTCTCACCTGTCAAACTGTCCTACGCCGCCACCTGACACACTCACAACTATCACACACACACACATGTGTGTCATCCAATGCGACTAGTAAGGTGTTGTGCGTGGGGCTGGCAATCTCACCATGTAACACAGGGTGCTACGGAAACCACTACTGCAAGAGCACACACTCAGCTATCACACACACACACACACACTCATGCATGTCGTCCAATGAGACTAGTAAGGTGTTGTGCGTGGGGCTGGCAATCTCACCATGTAACACAGATTGCTACCGAAACACTACTGCCCTAGCATATGAATATTTAAATGCATTATTATGGCATTTTCATCAATCTTGAATAATTTACATCCAAGCATGCTTCGCGCACATCGAAAATATGGGCGATAAATCTGCCTAGAAACAGGTAGGGGGTGGGCGTCTCCTTTTCGGCCCCATCACACATCTCCCTCCTGATTTTGTTGTCGTCCCGACAACATCACTACCTCATCACTACCTCTGGCGCTTCAGTCGAAATCTCTTAGATCGTTGGTGCTGCGCCTGATTATTTCTCAGCGTCGATGTTTTGGGCTCAGATTCTGTATTCGGTACAACCCGGCTGGAGACACTCTTGGTCGTCATGTCTCCAGTTGTACGTTGCCGGGCTGTCAGCCGCTGTGGTCTTGAAGACTCGTTCACCGGTGCCGCGTCGCTGTCTGCCCGTGACATCTGCCTGTCAGTGCTTGCAGCTGTCGAGTTTGAAGAGAGATCGCTTTTGACGTGCTTTCCACTCACCTTGTGTGGACGGTGGCTTACATTCCCCACAGTCTGCTTTTCATGAGTCTCCTCGTCTGGACACCGATGTGCACTCCCACCTATCTGCTTAGGATGGGTTTCCTCCCCTAGACGATGGCCAATTCTCTCGACGCCCTTAGTGTGACCGTTGTCGTGGCCATCTCTTGGCTTGCGCCCTAAAGGCAACCTGGTTGTGACAGTCCGTCTAGGGAAAGAGCTCCTTGAGGGACAGGCGGCTATCAAATGTTCTGGGGATTTGCATCCAAAACATCTCTTCGGAAGCGGACCTTGGGGGCACTTTGCTGCCATGTGGTCTGACAGGTCTCCACAATTGTAGCATCTTATCTTTCTGGGCTTCCTCTGTGCCATGGGTCGTTTCCTGCTGCCCTTACACTCTTGACCGCCAATGCCGCATACAATGACTGCTTCCATGCCCTGGACCGATGGTTTGCTGTCAAATTCGACTCGTTCATTCTTCGCCAGACTCCGGAATCCCTTTCTGTAGATCTTGGTCTGATGTACGAATACATCAATACCTCCATCATCTGGCGTGATGAACCCCCATCCCCTGTGGACACTATACCACTTGCACATCCCTTTTCGCCTTGTCGGTGCCACTGCTTTTATTGGTGCTGTCAGCTCACAGCTTCCCTTGACGACAGCCTGACTCTCACATACAAGAAGGGCTAGTTGCGGTTCCTGCGGACACAACTCCTCGTCTTGCGTTGGCTGTTCCCGCGGCTGGCATGGTGCTCTCTTTCTCTGCACCTCCTTTTGTGCTGGCGAACTGGACTCTGCAATCTGTGCTATCTGGGACTTTAGGAAGGATAACTCTGCTCTGAGTGCCTCCTCCTCCTTCTTGACTTCTGCACTTGCTATCTGGACCCGTGTCTCAGGCTTTTTACTTCCACCATAAACAGCATATTCCCAAGGGAAATTCCTGTTCACCTCACTGACGTGTGGTTGCTCGCTGTAGGCTTTTTTTACAATTTCCAGTAACTTCTCAGGGCTGGCCTTGGCTCCACCTTGTATCCGTAACTCTCTAGATACCATTGCTGTAACGTTGTTCCATATCATGTCTAACTTGTCTTCTGCACAAAAAGGCGCCACCTTCCACGCGGCTTCCACATCCTCCACAAACTCTTGCCAAGTGGGTCTCCCCTCTCCACTAAATAACCTTATCTCTGGCTCCTCCACGTACAATATCTTCACAGGCGCATTAATCGATGCCATCTTGCTGCAGGACCGCACTGCTGGGTGTTTACACTATTTGTTCGTCTGCTGTTTGCTCGGTGTCACTGTCTGCCTATCCTGTCGACGACGCCAATTGTGGTAGAGTGGGCGAGATGATGATGATGATTATGTTGTTGTGATGTGTGATCACTCTCTTGTCACACTCGAACCGACCCGAACAACAATAAAACTCTTGATTCTAGAGGCAGGGGCTATATTTATTTTTACAGCCCATTCAGTGACAAAGCAAACATTAAACAAATAAAACTAAACAAAACACCAAACCAAACAAACACCCAACAGTGCCCGATGCTAATCTGAAGAAGCAAACAAAGCACAGAATAGTTAAAATCATAATATAATACTGAATGAGAAACACCACGCTCTCACCTGTCAAACTGTCCTACGCCGCCACCTGACACACTCACAACTATCACACACACACACATGTGTGTCATCCAATGCGACTAGTAAGGTGTTGTGCGTGGGGCTGGCAATCTCACCATGTAACACAGGGTGCTACGGAAACCACTACTGCAAGAGCACACACTCAGCTATCACACACACACACACACTCATGCATGTCGTCCAATGAGACTAGTAAGGTGTTGTGCGTGGGGCTGGCAATCTCACCATGTAACACAGATTGCTACCGAAACACTACTGCCCTAGCATATGAATATTTAAATGCATTATTATGGCATTTTCATCAATCTTGAATAATTTACATCCAAGCATGCTTCGCGCACATCGAAAATATGGGCGATAAATCTGCCTAGAAACAGGTAGGGGGTGGGCGTCTCCTTTTCGGCCCCATCACATGAATATAAAGCTAAATATTTAGCATAGTATGTGACTTTTCTTCTTCTTCTTCCTCGTTCGTCCTGAAAAGGACGGTGGTTGCGTTGTGTCTACGCCTAAGCTGTGATATCTGCACCTTTCGGTCGACACATCCGACTTCTGCACGGCATTTTTTGGGACCGGGTTTGCCATCCATTGTATGTCACTTGATAATGTAAACACAGTTTGAATAGAATAGTATTCAACTGAAATGTATGAACAGATAAGGTTAGAAGAATGTCGACGGTTGATATGACCGCTCAGGGTCAAATAGATGATAATCCAAGAGACTGTGGTGTCATTACTTACTTTGAAATGGGAACCACGTATTTTGTTCATGTTTCCATAATATGATATGTCTTCAGATAATTAAATGGAAAAAGTCGTCCTCTGAAGACTTGGTGTTGATTGACAAGTTAGATTAAATTCACTTCAAGAAGTTTTCATAGTTCTGTCAGTTCAACAGTCAAGTGTTATTATTCAACCTATAGAACGAACTTATCACCAAGACTGTAAAGGGCAATTTTTACTATCTTGCAATATAATACATTTATATTCTTATTATGTTCGCAAATATTTTGTAAGCAAAGTATTTCCTTTTTAAGTGCTTAAGGAGAAGTCATTTTTGGGTTGCTTCCCTTGAAAATAGTTCTGTCATCTTCGATCGGACTCCGCAGACGACTCCAGGCCTACTGCGATTTATTCTGTGGCTGGGTAGGAATAGATTGTTCTTGCTTCAGTATATCTATGGCCTGAATTTATACGTAGTGTTTGTATGAGTAGGACGAGTCTGTCTTATATATGGATATCTTTGCATTTCTAAGTCGAACTAATTTGGTTGTCGCTAGAAAAGGTCAAAGGCTATGCAGCGGAAGTATCGCTAGCAAAGGGTGTGATCCATGGCTGTCATCCTGTGAGGATGCCGAGTTTTGTTGTAGCAGGCTTTTTGCCGAAATAGTGATCTATATATGGATGGGGAAAAGTGATAATCATTTAGACATGTTGTATGTACTTTACCCCAGTGTTTATTCTCTTTTGCCAAGGAATGGCAAAGTTATATTTCGCATAAAAAGGTAAAACCACAATTTATTATGAACTTGGGCTTCGCCATCGTTGTTGATAAGCAGATGCACAGTGGTACTTTTAAAAAGAATATCCATTCAAAGGAAGAAGACATTCCTATGTATCAGCACTGGATTGTATGATATTATTCAATTACCTCTATGAGAGAAGCTATGAAGAAATGAGGACATTTAATGAATGACTAATTTTGGTCTATATTCTATAGTGAGTGAAGCTCACGAGAGAGAGAACAGCCATGTTGAAATTCATATACTTTGTATTTATCGAGTGAGAAAAAGGGATGCCTGTACTATCGCTCGATGAACCAAGAGATCACTGCTACATGTGAGAACCCATGTCTGGGATTCCTATATTATGAAATATATATATATTGAACTTTACGTGAAGGAATATTCGCTAGACGAGGTTAGGTCTAGGAGCCTTCCTATGTATTGGTTATGGTCTGACGTGCCCAGTCAGTAAAGCCAGATGATTTACATGATGGAACGCTGAATGCTTATTTACGAATGCTCCATTATGATATTTGCCAAGCATGAATGCTAACTTAAGATGATATTCCTGTGATCAACATTATGCTGTCTATGTCGACATTTGTTCCTGTAACCATACACGTACTGTCCAAGTGTGCGTCCCATTAAATGTTATAAAAAGACCACCGTAGTTCCAGTACTTCTTGAATTCGAACAGTGTGAGTATGAGTGATGTACTACCAACCTGTCAACTCTATCGAATCATTCTACCATTCGCGTACTGACATTCAGATACACACTCATTGTTTACACTCACATTCTTGTCGGAGCCTCATCACGTTCCAGGACAAGATGACCTGTATGACCAAAACTGTGCTGGGTTTGATGAGTTGACAATCGTTACACTTTACTACACCAGTCCCAACATCTACATTTATCCACTGGTGGACATTCACATCATTTAGCAAATAAAGCATGATTCAACAACTAGTAGCCAGTATGAGTTAACAACTACACACAAAGAAAGAGTTTAACAACTGGTGTGCCAGCTTCCTGGGTCAACCTGCACAGTGACCATATTGAGAAGTAAACTACTGAGACCAGACGTTCCTTGGGGTCTGTTACGACACACAAATACATCAACAGTACAACTCTACAGTGATGTCAGCGTGACCTGTCCTGTCGAGAGTATGCAGTAACTAGGTCAGGGTTTGTTGACATTTGGTTCATTGGACATTTGCCATACAACTGACAGTGTTACACAGCGAGCTTGGTTGAAACATAGAACATTACACATCAGGACTGGAGAATATTTGACAGTGTTTGCGAAAGGAAATGTTATTGAACTGAGAAGTCCTACATTGATTGTTATCATTCAAATCAACGATGGAGCTTCTATTTCTGTGTTGAATTTAAAATAATTAGACCAGAAGTATTTGTTTAATAAAGTACCACAGTACTGTACTATTAGGCAGTGTAACTGAGCCTTCATTCCAACACATTCTTTCTGCAACACTCTATTTACATCATATTGCCATACTATTTATGCATTTATGTATTTATGTTTAACTATTTATATGTGATATTTGTTTGTATCCAGCGGGTTGTTGTTTCGGTTGGGCGGTGTCACACAGCAGAGTATCCCACGTAATAGAGGGTCTGATGTGTGCGTTTCTATAGGTGCAATTTTCTTCATTGAAAATTTGCTGCGACAGCTGTTGCTATTAGTGTTAGCTGTGAAGTCTGTACTCATTGTTGTTTTTGTAATATTCCTCTGTTCTTTAGTTTGTTTTGATTTGTTTGTAATTTGTTGGTCTACCCTATTCTATCTTTCAGTTCTATTCTCAATTTATATTTATATACTGTGGCGTTATTTGTATTTGTTATCCTCTTGCGGTTTATCTTTTATTGTTTTTCCAATTTTATTTATTTCATTTCCGCAAATGTTTTCATGTTTTTCTGTATAACTGTTTTGTTTTGTGCCTGATCGACATACACTATTTAAAATATAGTTGATCATATAAATTGATGTACAAGAATCAACTGATAGTTAATTGCTATTACTAAAGGTACACAGTTGATGATATAAAACACTATTTCTGGTGCACTGCACTTATATTATAGAGTGAACCAGCAACTTATAGCTGTTATTATATAAGGATTTATACAAGACCTTTGTAAGGCTTGTTTCCCACAGTGATTGGGATAGTTAAGTACTATTTTTCACAGGTTACAAAGTTATCATACAAAGTCTTTGATTAAGACTAAGAAAGTAAATTTATTTACTTTTGCAAATTACTGATCTTATTAGACAAGATGTCTACCTTGGATTATTTTATCACACAAGGCAGGGCTCTTGATAAGACTGGTCAGCAGTTAGAAGAATGGGCAGTTGCTCAATATGACAAAGCATTGGCTGCTGAAGAAAGAAAAGCATTGATTGAAGAAAAGAAATTAGAAGCTGAGGAAAGAAAATTACAAAGAGAGGATGAACAAAAGAAATTGCAGATACAGACTGATGAAAAAAGATTCCAGATGGAAATGGAAAAAGAGAAAAGAAAAGATGAAGCTGCTGCTGAAGAGAAAAAATTACAGGCTGCTGCAGAAGAGAGAAAATTACAAGCTGAAGCTCAAGAAAAAAAAGCAATAAGAGAACATGAACACCAAAAAGAACTTTTAGCATTTGAGTTAGAAAAGTTAAAGTTAACAAACATAAGTAATGTTAATCAAGCATCTAGTGGTAATGGTAAACCCTTTACTTACAAGGTCAAGGTACCAGCGTTCAACCCTTCCAGTGATGACATAACATTCTGGCTAAACAGATTTGAACGCTCGTGTCGAGCACATAATGTGGACAAATCACAATATGCTAACCAGTTATCAGAAAATCTGAAAGGTGATTCTCTGACTAGTTTAAGTTTGGTTGAAGAGGCTGACAAAGATAACTATGATGTTATTAGGGCAGCCTTATTAAAGAAGTATCAGTTGTCTGAAGAGGGTTATCGGAAGTTGTTTAAGACAATGGTGCCTGAGAATAATAATAATAAATTCTTTAAGCACCAAACACGGCGCATAAGGCAGAAACCAGTGCTCTCCAGTTTGTTCGTTGTGACGCCACTCCTCTTAGCTCTTGCACATTATTTAGGCCCAACGTTCTTCCTTCTCTTATTATTGTTCTTTTGAGTGTTTCTTTTGGTCTTCCTTTTTTCCTCTTACCCTCAGGAACCCAAGTGAGCGCCTGTAGTGGTATTCTGTTGTTTTGCATTCGTAGGACATGACCGATATATGACCATCGTCTTTTCCTTATATAGTCGGAGACATATTTCTGCCTAGAGTCTTCTCTTATTTGTCGATTAGTCTGAGGCAGGTGTAGAATTCTCAGAATTCATTGCAAGGACACGACTTACATTTGATCGTTGGATTGAGCTATCCAAAACAGAAAAGACTTATGAAGCCCTTATGGACTTGATACTCAGAGACAAGATTATGTCAAGTATAAATAAACCTTTCCTCGAATTCTTACATGAGCGTAAACCTAAGTCTCTAAAAGAAATGGAACAGTATTGTACCCAATACGTCACTGCACATCCGGACGTAGCTATTAGCAACAGTAAGGTTAAAGAAGGTATGCCAGTTGCTTCTGCAACACCATACAACCCTAATCACTCTCACAAATTCCAAGGACCTCAAAATAGGTTTAATAAAAAAGGTAACTATTACAGTTATCAGAACCAAGGTAACCAATCATTTCAGGGTTCTTCTTCGAATACCTGGAGAAGAGCTGACAGCCCTCGATTCAGGGGTGGTCATAATTACAGGAACTTTCGCAAAGGAAGTCATTCTAGAAACTATCCAAGTTTTCCTTCATGGAGACAACAGGATCATAATTACCGAGATACTCATTATAATGAATATGATGATAGTAACCAAAGGAGCTATGATTCAAACCCGAGTAGAGGTTATAATAGTGGAAACAATGATAAGTACAGAGGCAATAATAACAGAGGTAGAGCACAATTCAAAAAACATAAAGCTCATTACCAGGCGAACTCTGCACAGCAAGAGTCCCACGAAGCCTATAAACAAAATAAAGATAATGATGACTCTAATAATATGGCATGTGCCGCTTTTGATTTTGGGAGAGCATCTCAGTGCCCCCAATGCAAAACATTATTTGAGCCAACCACAGTGTCTACTTTAAGCTGTGGCCATCCTCTTCCCGCTCTTCCTGCGTCAATCGCGCATGATGGGAGAGGTTCTCTTGTCTTACACAAAGGTTTAGTAAATGACAATCCAGTCTCAGTACTTTTTGATTCTGGATGCACAACTATTGGGGTTAGGCAGTCACTCATAGATCCTTCTCATTCTACAGGCAAAGTAGTCAAATGCGTAACATTTGGCGGCACCATAGAGAAATACTCTACCGCTATCATTAGGATTGCTACTCCTTTCTTCACAGGAGATGTACACGCATGTCTTTTGCCGGATCCGATCGCTGATCTTATCATCGGTCGCATTCACGGAGTCAAAGAATGCACTCCGGAGCAAATTTCCGTTTGGGAAAATCAAAATATGCAATCTGCTAATGCAGTAGTCACTAGAGCTCAAGCTCTCAATATGCCTGAAACTTCATCTGTTGAAGATAATGAAGTGCATAACCAAGATGATCCCTTGGTAATTTCTCGTGACTCGTTTATAAAACAACAAGAAGAAGATCCGACTCTTAAGAAATTCTTCACTCTTGTAACAAAAGGTGATCCGAATAAAGATTCAAATTGTAAATCTTGGATTACAATGAAGAATGGCGTACTTGTACGTATGGTGCAAGACTCCACTAAGTCAAGTCATTCTCAGATTCTTGTACCCAAGAATTTGAGAGTTAAGATCTTACAACATGCACACGACTCTCAGTGTGCTGGTCACATGGGTTTTTCCCGTACAAAGTCAAGAGTTCTTGCGGCTTTCTTTTGGCCTTTTGTGAACAAGGACATACGGATCTATTGTCGATCCTGTAAAGTATGTCAAGAAGTCAAATCCAAAGGTCCTCGTCATGCTGCGCCTATTCAGGCTGCAGATATTCCTATTCGTCCATTCCAGAAAATGGCGATAGACATCATTGGTCCATTCAAGATCAAATCTGCTAGAGGACATCAGTTTATCTTAACGTGTGTAGACATGTGCACACGTTGGCCAGAGGCTATCCCTCTAAAGAGCATTACTACCGCTGACATTGCAGATGCTCTTTGGCTTATATTTTCTCGGCTGGGATTCCCCGGAGAAATATTATCAGATCATGGCACCCAACTGATATCGGATACCATGTCTCAAGTAATGTCTACTCTACAGATAGAGAGATCTTTGAGTAGCATCTATCATCCTATGTCCAATGGGATGGTCGAGCGACTAAATAGAACACTTAAGAACTTATTAGGGAAGATAACTGAGGATCATCCTCAAGATTGGGATAGGGTTTTACCCGCGGCCCTCTTCGCGTACAGAGAGGTCCCCAATGAACATACAGGGTTTTCGCCCTTTGAACTTGTCTTTGGCGCGCGACCGCGCGGCCCAATGTCTTTGCTGCATGATCTTATAACAGCTGACAATATTGACGATGACACAAAATCTTCTTACGAGTATGTCATCGCGCTGAGACAAAAGATTATCGAAGCATGCAAATTGGCAACGTCCTCTTCTGAGTTTGCTAAGCAGAAGGCAAGACAATTTGCTAATAAGAAGAGAACTTTACGACAACTTTGTCCTGGTGACAAAGCATTTGTTTTGCTACCTTGTCGTGAAAATAGACTCCTTATTAGTTGGAAAGGTCCGTACGATATAATATCGAAAATTTCAGATGTTGACTACATCGTCGATATTAACGGGAAGCATAAAACCTTCCACATCAATATGCTTACGGAGTTCCATGAACGTCCTGACTATCTACAGCCTATTTTCCAGGCAACGGACGATTCTCATGTCAAACATGGTCATTACTCATCACTGTCTGTAATACAGGATGAGGAAACAAGTTTTTCGGATGTTAATCTCCCGCTTCCAATGATCCCACTTCATTCTAGTGAATCATGGAAAGACGTTACTGTTTCTCCTGATTTGTCTCTAGGAGAACGGCGACAAGTTTCGTCTATGTTACAAACATTTCAGGATGTCCTCACTGACATCCCTGGACAAACTCATGTCATTGAGCATGACATTGTTCTAACTGAACATACTCCAATTAGGGTTAGGCCTTATCCTATCCCTATACATTTCCAAACACAGGTTGAAAAGGAGTTGGATGAAATGATAGATTTACAAATAATCGAACCATCCACTTCTGCATATTCTTCGCCGATGGTTATTGTTCGAAAAAAAGACAATAACATACGTCTTTGCGTTGACTATCGCAAATTGAATCAAGTTACGAAGTTCGATGCTGAACCTATGCCTTTACTAGAAGAGTTACTTACTCGTCTTTCTAAATCGCATTTTTTCACTAAACTTGATTTGTCTAAAGGATATTGGCAAGTTCCATTATCCGAACGCGCCAAACCTCTTACCGCTTTCTCTACTCCCAGAGGCCTTTTCCAATGGAATTTTATGCCTTTCGGCCTTATGAACGCACCAGCTACATTTGTACGCATGATGCGTCGAATCCTATCGTATCGGTCAGATGTCATTGCTTATCTAGACGACATCTGTCTTTTCAGCGATACTTGGGAAGATCACTATTCAGGATTAGTTGAATTATTATCAACTCTGCGTGAGTATAACCTGACAGCAAAACCATCTAAAGCTTGTATTGGCTTTAGCGAAATTGCTTTCTTAGGCCATCGAGTAGGTCACGGTTTCTTGAAGACAGAAGACCATAATATCACTAAGATACTTAACATCTCTATCCCTAGGACTAAAAAGCAAGTGCGAAGTCTTTTAGGTCTCATACAATTTTATGGACGTTTCATTCCGAATCTGTCCTCTATCATGGCACCTCTCTCTACACTATTAAAGAAAGGGTCGCCTAACATGGTTCACTGGTCTCATGAATGCCAATCTTCACTAGAGAAGATCAAAACTATGTTTTCATCACCACCTATTTTAGTGTTACCTACAACAGATAAGACATTTGTTCTTCGTAGTGACGCTTCATCCACTGGGATTGGAGCGGCACTAATGCAAGAGTACTCTGGAACTCTGCATCCTGTAATGTACATATCCAGAAAACTTAATGCTGCAGAAAGGAATTACTCGGTTTTAGACCGTGAATTATTGGCAATGGTTTGGTCAATTCTCAAACTCCAAAGATTCCTTCTGGGCGCGCATTTCGTAGTGGAAACTGACCAAAAAGCTCTTACGGCTATCCAAAGTAAAAACTTGAAGAGCTCGAGATCAACTCGATACGCAATCGCTCTTCAACCTTTTCATTTTTCGGTACGAGCTATCCGTGGTTCAGAAAATGTGATGGCGGACATTCTGTCCAGATGCCCACATGATGCCACTTAACTGTTAAATATTGGATCTTTTTAATATGTATAACTTTACAACAGTTATTTTTTGTTTCTTTACTAAGATACACATTTGTAATTTAATAATAGAATGATGGTATCGCTACTTAGCGGTTTATTGATGTTAATTCACCGCTGTTCTTTGATGATTGTTTCTTCATAAATCATAAATTTAAGATTGTAGTGTGAATTTTTGGTATGCATTGTATAATTACCAGAATTGTATTATACGTACATCACACCTTCCTGGAAACATTTATTCGTAGGGAAACAATTTCTCTCAGATTTTGAGATATATATTCTCACCAGTCATATTAGGAATTATAGTTATTCCTGATATTTTCATCTGCGCAGTATTCTTGCGTTGTGAGCCTATTCTACGGTGCTCCTAGATGTATTTAAAAAAAAAAATTTTTTTTTTTTTTTCCCGGGAGGTGTGGTAAGACTGTAAAGGGCAATTTTTACTATCTTGCAATATAATACATTTATATTCTTATTATGTTCGCAAATATTTTGTAAGCAAAGTATTTCCTTTTTAAGTGCTTAAGGAGAAGTCATTTTTGGGTTGCTTCCCTTGAAAATAGTTCTGTCATCTTCGATCGGACTCCGCAGACGACTCTAGGCCTACTGCGATTTATTCTGTGGCTGGGTAGGAATAGATTGTTCTTGCTTCAGTATATCTATGGCCTGAATTTATACGTAGTGTTTGTATGAGTAGGACGAGTCTGTCTTATATATGGATATCTTTGCATTTCTAAGTCGAACTAATTTGGTTGTCGCTAGAAAAGGTCAAAGGCTATGCAGCGGAAGTATCGCTAGCAAAGGGTGTGATCCATGGCTGTCATCCTGTGAGGATGCCGAGTTTTGTTGTAGCAGGCTTTTTGCCGAAATAGTGATCTATATATGGATGGGGAAAAGTGATAATCATTTAGACATGTTGTATGTACTTTACCCCAGTGTTTATTCTCTTTTGCCAAGGAATGGCAAAGTTATATTTCGCATAAAAAGGTAAAACCACAATTTATTATGAACTTGGGCTTCGCCATCGTTGTTGATAAGCAGATGCACAGTGGTACTTTTAAAAAGAATATCCATTCAAAGGAAGAAGACATTCCTATGTATCAGCACTGGATTGTATGATATTATTCAATTACCTCTATGAGAGAAGCTATGAAGAAATGAGGACATTTAATGAATGACTAATTTTGGTCTATATTCTATAGTGAGTGAAGCTCACGAGAGAGAGAACAGCCATGTTGAAATTCATATACTTTGTATTTATCGAGTGAGAAAAAGGGATGCCTGTACTATCGCTCGATGAACCAAGAGATCACTGCTACATGTGAGAACCCATGTCTGGGATTCCTATATTATGAAATATATATATATTGAACTTTACGTGAAGGAATATTCGCTAGACGAGGTTAGGTCTAGGAGCCTTCCTATGTATTGGTTATGGTCTGACGTGCCCAGTCAGTAAAGCCAGATGATTTACATGATGGAACGCTGAATGCTTATTTACGAATGCTCCATTATGAT
Source organism: Oreohelix idahoensis (assembly GCA_024509875.1). NCBI lineage: Eukaryota > Metazoa > Mollusca > Gastropoda > Stylommatophora > Oreohelicidae > Oreohelix > Oreohelix idahoensis. The sequence goes on along the minus strand of JAMPIV010014957.1, from coordinate 155,211 downwards.
ATTTGCCAAGCATGAATGCTAACTTAAGATGATATTCCTGTGATCAACATTATACTGTCTATGTCGACATTTGTTCCTGTAACCATACACGTACTGTCCAAGTGTGCGTCCCATTAAATGTTATAAAAAGACCACCGTAGTTCCAGTACTTCTTGAATTCGAACAGTGTGAGTATGAGTGATGTACTACCAACCTGTCAACTCTATCGAATCATTCTACCATTCGCGTACTGACATTCAGATACACACTCATTGTTTACACTCACATTCTTGTCGGAGCCTCATCACGTTCCAGGACAAGATGACCTGTATGACCAAAACTGTGCTGGGTTTGATGAGTTGACAATCGTTACACTTTACTACACCAGTCCCAACATCTACATTTATCCACTGGTGGACATTCACATCATTTAGCAAATAAAGCATGATTCAACAACTAGTAGCCAGTATGAGTTAACAACTACACACAAAGAAAGAGTTTAAAAAATACATCAATACGAATATAAAATGAATTAAAACGTCACAATCGAATTTAATATAAAACAAGAGAATAGAAACATTCGTTCACACAAAATCTATGAAAACGTCAACGAACCCAATGTTACGGCAAAATGTAATAGACACAATCGAAGTCAGAATAAATCCAGAAATAATAACGATATATTTATAAAAGTCCGTAACAACAGCACCCTTTCCTTATGGCAGCGAGACATGGACAACCTATGCTAAGCAAAAAAGAAGGCTCAGTGCCTTCCTTCTACGGTGTCTACGCTACGTCCTCGGTATTTTGTGGAAGGACAAAGTGACAAATGTCGAGGTACTGTCACGTGCTCGTCTTCAAAGCATGTATACGCTGGGTTGACCATGCCCGCCGCATGGAAGATGGTAGAATCCCGAAAGAAATTTTCTGCGGGCAACTGGCAGATTGAAAAAAGCAGCTAAGGTTCAAAGATGTGCGCAAGAGAGACATGAGGGCACTGGACATAAATCCAGCAACCTGGAAGGATGAAGCTGCCAATCACACAAAATGACGATGCACCCTACGGCGCCCCCTCTGATTGGACGAAAAGATGTGCCCGGGTCAGTTAAATGCGCAAGTAGTTATATTGATTTTATTTTCAATCAGAGCTAATCCTTTATATGTTGTTGTTGTTCAAGTGCTTCAGGCCTTTCCTCTGAGATGGAGATTCTTGACTTTTGCAAATTTTTCTTTCCAGGTTCGTTCTTTCCTTTTAGGTTTAGTGATAAGCAAAACCGTACCAAGATGACATGGTATATCCAACAGAATAACTATAACGTTCCAAAAACAGCAATGCAGTAAATTCAACCAGTATTTTATTGAACGTCATTTGACAAGCAGTAGTATCTTCACAATGTCATGATCGTTTACTTACGTACAAACAAAATAGTGAGTTATATCTAACAGAAATAAACTACAGATCTTCGTAATCTCCAAGACGAAACTCGAATCTAGCTTGCCTAACACAACAAAATCTCCTAGCGAAATCTCTCTCTTTTCTCGCATTTCTCCAACTTATATACAGTTACTTCTTTTTTCCCGCCATTTTCCACACGTCTCGCTAATTTTACACACGACTCGCTCATTTTTCACACGTCTCTCTGTTTTCGACTTTTTGCACACGACTTTCTGTTATTTCGACATTTTTCACACGCTTCTCTTTTCCACCTTTACAATTGGAAAAAAAACCCAAGATCACAACATTCATTTCACACTTTCCGCCCATAACTCCCATTCATTTTTATTTTCTGAGACTGCCAACTGAACTTTTAATGACACTGCGTTTTGTGCGAAAACACCTTATCTGCTTTTAATGGCTGTCATTTCTATATGTACCATTATATCACGTATAAATGCTAGGGTCGCAAGCCATGCGGTCACAAAATAGCTCTCACAACAAGCAGAAGAGAAAAAACATGTCGAAAATTACACCACGCAAAACAGCATCTGAGGCCTAACACCTAAATTGCGCATTCCCATAGTCAGTCATGACTGAAGTGGGCTACTACCTAACGCTGGCGGCACGTCTCATGGCTCCCTCAACGTCTTACAGTTTTTAACCTCAAGGACGTTGATGTAGCCATTGCTGTCAAAATCTACTTCTCTCGTGGGGCAATCAGTCTTGCAGAACGTGTTTTTCTGTTATCATATCACCCAGACTCGAGCACATGTATGTCTGTCAAATTTATAATTTATTGAACACATGATATTAAAGTCTGCAGCGGTGTGACAAGTTTGATTTGGGGCGACCCCGTCTCGATCTCTCTTTCATTCCGGCAGTACTCATTTTAATTGTTGTACTGATTATTGCGTGCTTTCCATGGGCATCACATTTCTTTTTCTCTATTATGTAGCAGATATTTGATACTGTCAAAACATTTGACACTCCTTGTCTTGTTGATGATAAAGCTTCACATTTGTGCGGCACAGATTTGCTGAGACTATTGCAGGTAAAACCCCAAACGGTCTGCTTAGTTTTCGCGAAGAGTTATGTGCTCAAGCGACAGATAACAAGATTACTCGTCTGTGCAACACATTTTGGACAGGAACGTATGACATAATCTTTCCCTGTCCGACTTTCACGTAGACCTTACTTTATCTGAAAGTAATATGTTGTCACATCTGAAACACATTTGTCGTATGAGTTTACAGATGTGTTGATGAGTTTGTACACCAGGCATCGGATGTTTCATTGCCATATATGGGAGACGCGACCTTTGCATCACGCAAAAAGTTATTCCATATCGGAATATTTTTATTCCACCCACCACACATGTTTGAAATGATCGGAGCCCTGAGAAGCTTCATAACAAGCAGATAGGGGAGTAGGACAGGCAGTATAGCCGGACCTTTTCGCAGTCTTAATTCACTGTGAGAAATCGCTTGCCAAAGACGACACAAACAGACCTTGCCAGAAGTTAGAATTCAGAATCCCATTTTATCAGGCGGGACCTTTTCTTGGAGAATCTTGACGGACTCACAAAACAGCCCAGGAAATCACCATAATTTTAACAAGGAAACCGGGACTGAGAAAACTAAGAACACACGGAGTCATAGAGGGAATTGTCTTGTAAAAGTAACGACCCCAAGAACACTTGTAAGAGGCCTAGTCAAGTGCCTTAACTTCATTCATCTGAGCAAAAAGTCTGTGTGCCAGGATTGGCGTAAGTTGTCATTTTAAATTCTATATTTTTCATTACTAACATGTAAACTAGTATGTATATATTACCATGTAATTATTAATGTTTGAAAGTCGCTAGTGTATGTCCAAATCATTTGAGGCTGGCAACCTCAACGTACAGAATGATGATTTCATGAACCTCCACTGCAAGGGCTGGTGACTGCTTAGTTGCTAGTTTCTTATAGGGAGCTAAAAGCTTAGGTAGTCCTAAGTCCCATATGGAGCAGGGAGGGAAAGATGAAAGAAATTATGTACATTCTAAGTATAATATTTATATTTTCAAACCAGTATAAATGTCTAGGTAAACAAATTCACTTTAAAATTAACGAAAGTTTCAAACTTCTCAACCAGCGTAGATATAAATCTAAACATATTCAATTTATATTATGAATACATTTCAGTCAGTGGAGATGTAAATGTAAACATATTCTATTTGTACTATTAACCTTTTCATTTAAATGTAATATACAGATACAATTTAAATGTAAAGAAAGTTTTCTCTCGAAGGATTAAGTTTAATTCTCATCGAGGGTAAATTCTGAGTAGATGGTATGGTGGAATAAGAAAAAGGAGACACATAAGTATGTTTCGGGAAACGCAATACTCAGGAGAGCGTTTCGTTTCTATTTTTTCAAAATATTTGTTGGCGGTGGTACCAGTTGACAGTACTATCTCTGGAACAAAAATTGAACAGTGGCCTGAGCTTTAAGACGAGAAACCAACTTAGTAGACACTGCCTGACACTGCCTGACACTTCTGGGAACCTGATGCGCCGTACATCCTTGACCAGCTACGAGCGTTGTCAGTGATCAATCTACCGAGAACCAACCCATCAGCGGGAGCTAAACCTACCAGTGGCAGATAAGTGAAACCTATAAGCTGCCACGTGAAATCTTTTACAAACTTTTATCCGATCACAACCGTGATGATACCTTTCTGAAAAACATTATTCATTCTTTTAAACGCTTGTTAAAACTAAATGATTATTAAATTTGTTATTTGTAATAGTACAAATTTAATTTCGATTTAATCATTTTAAATGAACTGCATGTTTGTCTGGGTCAATTTACAAAACACACTTTAAACAGAGCTATATCATAATAATAAGCATTCATTTTAGTCTTCTTTTTAATGAACTATGTGCGAAAAATACACATCTGTAAGTAAAGGCTCAAACACTTCAACCCCACCTCGACGTGGTGGTCCTGGAAACAGGCAGCATCACTGCAGTCTGGCTGAGAGAGTAGGGATCGAAGAGGGAAGGCAAACCCGGTCCCCAAAAATGCCGTACTGAAGTCGGATGGGTTGGCCGACAGGCGCAGATATCGCAGCTCAGGTGTGAACAGACACAACGCAACCAGCGTCCTTTTCAGGACGAACGAGAAAGAAGAAGATAATAGTAAAAGTTTCACTGAGTAAATCAGGGTGGGGGCTTGACGAGCAAATAATAATTGCTTAATCCTTCACAAAAGTTGTCGGCAGATCATAGAGTTAACGTGCTAAACCAATACAGCATTGTTCTCGCTTTTATGAATATCTTGTTAACATTCCCTTGACATAGAAGCGTCATTATCCTTCTATCTACAACTCTGCCAAGAGTAATCTTATGCGAAAGTAGACATATTTGAAGGCCCATATGAGATACTCTTGAGTTATGGCCACTGTTGGACCGCTACTGCAAAGCATGGGAGGCAACCCGCAACAAGAGGTCGGTTCTGAGTCTGATAATTACTGACTTATCTCTTCTTAGTAAAGAGTTGAATCATCATCATCATGTTTCTTGTCACTCCTTTTGGAGTATGGCGTCCACATTGTAACTGTCATTATGAATGAAGTCTGCACCGGTTTATTTGTAGACCGGTTTTGGTTGCAATTTGTTTCACATAATGAGATTGCCAGTCCAAAGCACAACACCACAACACACAACACCACAACACACAACACCACAACACACAACACCACAACACACACCACCACAACACACAACACCATAATACCCAACACCACAATACACAACACCACAATACACAACACCACAATACCCAACACCACAATACACAACACCACAATACATAACACCACAAGACACAACACCATAATACACAACCCCACAATACACAACACCACAATACACATCACAATATACAACACCACAATACACAACGCCACAATACACACCACCACAATACACAACACCACAATACACAACACACAACACCCCAATACACAACACCACAACACACAATAACAGAACACAAAACTCCAAAATATACAACACCACAATACACAACACCACAATACACACCACAATGAACAACACCACAAAACACACCACCACAATACCCAGCACCACAATACACAACACCACATAACACAACACCACAATATACAACACCACAATACACAACCCCACAACGCACACAACCACAATACACAATACCACAAAACACAACACCAGAATACACAACACCACTATACACAACACCACAATACACAACACCACAATGCACGACACCAGAAGACACAACACCACAATACACAACACCACAATACACCACACCACAATACACAACACCACAAAAGACAACACTACAATACACAACACTACAATACACAACACTACAATATACAACACCTCAATACCCTCCACAATACATAACACCACAATAAACACCACAATACACACCACAATACACACCAGAATGCACACCACAATGCACAACACCATAATACACACCACGATACACACCAAAATGCACACCGCAATACACACCACAATACACACCACAATACACAACACCACAATACACACCACAATGCACACCACAATACACGCCACAATACACAACATCATATTACACACCATAATACACACCACAATACCCACCACAATACACACCACAATACACACCACAATACACACCACAATACACACCACAATACACACCACAATACACACCACAATACACACCACAATACACACCACAAAACACACCATAATACACACTACAATACCCACCACAATACACACCACAATACACATCACAATACACAAAACCACAATACACACCACAATACACACCACAATACACACCACAATGCACAAAACCACAACACACACCACAATACACACCACAATACACACCACAATACACACCACAATACACAAAACCACAACACACACCACAATACACACCACAATACACACCACAATACACACCACAAAACACACCAGAATTCACACCACATTACACACCACTTTGCAAAATGTCGTATGCTTCTGTTATGTATGATCGGATGTTCTCAATACCATTTTGTCGGTGACGCTATACTTGATTGTTACTTGTATACCTTCGGGATGTGATGTACACCTGTCCAGTATCTATCCTCATTGCTACGCTCTACTGTCATCAATCTATCTTATTGTCACGACGTGTTCCATCCTTCTCCTTCTCATGCCATTACCGCAAACAGGTTGTCTGTTGCCATCTCATGAGTACAGTCAGCATAGTCATGTTTATATGTTTTACTAGTGTAAAAGCCCGTCATAAGACGGGAATTACATTCAAAAGCACCAATACCTAACGACAATTTTACATATTCAAAAGTATTTTTTTAAAAACCACTGTGCATCACACAATACACGAACTACGTAGCAGCAGCGAGGATCCCAATGTGTGTATACGGGATCATGCTTTCTATAAATACATTTTTGTGCACACTGTCATTTGCGCATTGTTCTTTGGTAAGTGTTACTATTTACGGTAGAGTACATATAAGGGAAACAATACAATTAATGTCTAACTTTCAACCAAAGTTGCATTCCTTATCGTTACTGACAGAAAAAGCTGGGATTTTATATATATTGATTATTTTGACTACATGCCCCTGATGTGCATCGTTAATGGCCACTTATATGAGGTTGACCACTGCATCATGTAAAACTAGTTGCCATAATCGCAAGCGCTGCATGCTCCGTAGGGAGAGAAGGAGATGATGATAGTATGAAGAGGTAAAATCACAAGGTCAAGAACAGAAAACAAGCAAACAGTAGTGGCAATCACATGACCAATAAAGCACGTGTTGATTATTGAATACAACAATAGAAGCAGTGTGACGTAACATACAACAATAGGAGCACTATGACAAGCATACAACAATAGGAGCACTATGACTAGCATACAACAATATGAGCACTGTGACATAACATACAACTATAGGAGCACTGCGACCGAACATACAACAATAGGAGCAATGTTACCTAAAATATAACAATATGAGCATTGTGACCTAATATAAAACAAAAGGAGCACTGTGAATTAACAACATCAATAAGAGCACTGTGACCTAATATATAACAATAGAAGCATTGTGACCTAACATAAATTCTTTATCTAGGGTGTCGGAGTGGCTAAGAGGTATGGTGTCCGCCTCGAGCTCTAGAGGTACAGGGTTCGATTCCCAATTGAGGAAATATAATTTATGGAAACTTTTCTTTTTCAGAACCAGTGGTCCTAATGATGTCGTACTCCCCCTGGTCTCCTTGGTAGTGAGATTGCATGCCTAGCCTTCTCGGATAAGGGCGAAAAAGTAGGAGGTCCCGTGTGAAAGTTGCGCACGTTAAAAATCCCACGACAGTTAGAAATCGTAAAGAGTAGGCCTATCAGGCCCTGGCGAAATTTCAAAATTAGAAACCTACCCACCACAGAGATATTTATAGAATATGGGTTACTATATACACACTGGGAGATTTTCGCCGGTGCTACGGAGTTCGTGCACTGTGCTGAGATCGTCCGTGTGTGACCTAAGGGAGAAGATCGGAGCACTGATTGAGTTGCAATGAAGAAAGTCCTTAAAACCAAACTAAACCAAACTAAACCTATTGTTCATCTGTGTTGTTAGAGGTTTTTAGTCAGAGAAAAAGGCGGTTCATAGTTTGAAGCCCGCCTCCTTATACGCCAATTTTGTTACACTGTCACGAAGTGTAAATCGCCTTCTCTCTCTTCTTAATGCTTTTCTCATATAAATTCATTCCTTCTCTCCATATTCTCTAGAAAATCCACGACTCGTCAAAACAAATCAGGAAATCTCCCATTTCTTCTGAATGAAATTCCTTTCTCTTTGTTCTGGCAAAGGTCTTTCAGACTTCGCTGTGAACTTTTGACTGCTGTACAGTGTCACGAGATGGTTGCTGATTATTGAAATATAAGATATCTTGGACAAAAAGTTGTATCAGGTGATACCAGGATAGTGCCAGATAAGAGTCTGGTCTTACAAGTAATACCCCCTTCTCTGAAAAGAGTAAGGGTGTATAGACATCAAAGGTAGGATCAAGCTGTATAAGTTCCTAGAGAAGATGGTAATGTATTACTATAAGTCCCTACGTGCTCCCTCTCAAGATCGTCCTATGATTATATTATTATTATTATTGTTGACTCTGCTAGGGGTATTTAACTAAATTATTTACCAACAAGAACTTGAACTCAATTTAATTAATAAAGTAAGTCTGATGGTAAATATTTAAAATTTATTTATACAGTTTCTCTTTTCTGTTTGAAAAGCTTGAAATGAAATCAAATTTAATTACAACATTAAATCAATAAAGCATTGGAAAATAATCAAAAAAGTCTCAAAAAGACATTAAACTGGTTGAAGGTGATCACTTTAGTCAATTATCTCCGCTGGAAGAACATTTATATAATGCTAACAAGTTTATTTCTCTGTCACTTAAATGTGAAGCTATCACTGGATAAATTTATGCCCACATTTATCATCATAAACAATTTTGTCTACCATTGTTGTGAGATTTGGACACTCTACAGTTGTCTTGGTTTCTGACTCATCTTTTGGAAAGAATCTGGTTCTACTTTTCTCCTGGCAGGAATGTTGATTGTGATACCTCCAGACAGTAGACACTTTGGTAACTGGCCTTCTGAACTTCACAGGTGCTTGCACCAGTAGTGCCCTCATTAGTGGCTGACTCTTATGAGCAGTTAGGTTTACAGGATAGAACCTGAAATAAAATAAATGTAACCCCTATATGGTCCATCACTATCCCATGGTCACAAAAGTTGGGGATGATAGACAGTATCAGACAGTGTGCTAGCAGATGCACAGGACAATTTATACCAGTAATACCCACTTCCAGTTCACCGTGACTACACTTTCCCTCTAAATCCTTAATTAGATCCATTTGTTCATGATCCGCCTCCATACAATGATTTGGTCTAGGATAAAATACTAAGTAATAACTTAAACTTTCCAGTAAAACCACCGCTTTCATCCTTCCTTACGTTCCTGGTGAGTGTGCCATTCCATCAAGAAATAATTATTTAAATGCTTTTCTAACCTACAGACACACTTTGGCCATCATTCTCAATTATTTTAAACATTTCACAAGGCTGGCTTTTGCCTCCAGAATTATACACAGGCCTGTAAGTCCGCCAGCAACACACCTTAGTTTTCTAACACATGCGACACACTTCCTAACGCACAAATGAATTAATTATTTAAACTATATATATACAGTGGTGGATCTACTATGAAACTAATGAAGCTTAAAGCTTCAGGGCCCCTAATCCCGGAGGGGCCCCAAAAGCGACTTTAGTCCACAATGATTAAAAATGTTGGGTCTACTGTATGAAAAGGTTTTTTTTTTAATAATAATATTAATAATATAGTGTAATTCAATACAAAATAATAGTTAAAATAAAAACTAAAAGGTTATTAAAGTATCATGTAGGCTAGCCGTAAACGAAAAAAAACGCTTTCTCAGAAAGTAGACCTAAAGTTTGTCCTTTCAAAGCATGCGACAATAGTCGCACGACTCAAATTGATTAATGTTTTGTTGTATACATTTCAACAATCCCAAAGTTTAAGAGTCAGTAGCACAGATGTTGTAAAGGTGGAGTGTCACGGTAAGTTGGCTGTTCTGCTGTGGCTAATGTAATTTTGTACCCTAGAGGAATAACAATGAGTTCACGAAAGTACTTAAGTGGATACCAAAAACGCAAACTCAAGGAAAAGCAATCTGACGAAATCTCTAAATGTCAAAAACTAAGAAACTATTTGGCAATGTCAAGTTTGTCAACACCTACAGTTGAAACAAGCCAAGCAAACACCATTGAAGCCAGTGATAGTGCACAAACTGTGGGAGCTCTTTCTAGCAATATTCAACCCACTGTTGACGCTTTTGATACAGATGGCGATCACAGTGGTCAACATGAAAGTACCGCGGAACAAGCAGAGACTGAGCAGAAACATGAAACAAGAAGCGAATTCAGTGATTTCAAAGAATACAGTGACTTCGAAAACTGGCTCATAACAGTTGATAATGATTTCATACAGAATTGTTTAATGCAAGACATATGTTTTTTTCAAAATAAAAAACCAGATGATGTATAAACCGAATCAAGCACGGTTTAGCAAAACGGAGGTTTCTCAAACAAATATTTTGAAAAAAGATTGAAAAATGGCCAGACTGTGATAAGATCCTGGTTAGCTTACTCAAAGAGCAAAGGCTGTATATACTGTTTTGTTTGCAAACTCTTTTCTAAATGCTAAACATCACTTACAACAAGTGGGTTTTCTGACTGGATGAATGTACTCAAAACTCTTGAGAATCATGAAGACAGCATGGAACATAAGAGGGCGATGTTGTGTTGGATAGCAAGAAAGTCAAATAAAAATATTGTGGATCAGCAACTTGAAGAACAGATGACAAAAGCCATACAGTACTATTTTGAAGTACTGAAAAGAGTTGTAGCTGTTATAAAGTTTTTAAGTGAAAGAGGTTTGGCAATTAGAGGTCATGAGGAGAAGTGGGGCTCACCAAATAATGGAAACTTCATGGGGGCCATTGAACTTATTGCAGAATTCGAACCATTTTTACATGAACATCTCGATAAATGTAAAAATGAAAAAGTAAATGCTACTTACCTATCCAAAACCATGTATGAAGAATTGATAGAAATTATGGGAAAACATGTGCAAGAGGAAATTGTGAATCAAATCAACAACCTAGACACCAAATACTACTCTATTATTGTTGACACTACGCCTGACTTGACACATGTTGACCAGCTGGTAATTGTGGTTCGATACTGCTACAATGGAAAACCCTGTGAGAGATTTTAAACATTTTTACCGATAGAAAACCATTCATCCACGACCTTGTTCAACAAAATACAGCAAGTCCTGGGTGAACATAAGCTTTCACTTGAAAATATCCGTGCTCAGTCCTACGATAATGCATCTAACATGAAGGGCTTGGAGAAAGGGCTGCAAGCACTCTTTAAAAACATTAACAGGTACGCAGACTATGTACCATGTGCAGCCCATTTACGTAACCTTGTTGGAGAAAAGGCAGATTCTACTGTACCTGAAGTTGTTGACTATTTTGGCATTTTGCAGGAGCTGTATGTTTTCTTTTCTGGATCTCCACGAAGATGGGGGATTTTAAACACACAGGGCAATCTACATTTTTCTCTTAAGAGCTTAAGCGTAACTAGATGGTCTGCACACTATGAAGCAGTCCCGGCAATTAAAAATGGATATATGGGTATTTTACAAACTCTCAAATATATTTTTGAAGACTCAGAAGAGAAGCCTGAATCTAAACGAGATGCAAAGAATTTATACAACAAGTTGGTACAGCTGGAATATGATATTTTAACAGTCGTTTGGGAAGAAGTGCTAGAGCGTCTCAACAAAACAAGTAAGAAACTCCAAACCCCTGGTTTTGATGTATTTGAAGGTTATCTTCTGCTTTCATCTTTACTTTCGTTTGTTAAAGAACTCAGAGAACATTCAGCCGAAAGGATTGCACACTATGAATCAGAAGCAAAAGATTTGTGTGAAGATATCACTTCAAGTTATTCTGATGCTTCCAAACGCATTGTTACAAGGACATTTTCAGATGGAACAAGTGGTATTGCTTCTTTGAGAGGAGCTGACAAATTTAGGATAGAAGTTCTATATCAACTCTATGACTGCTTGATAATCCAGTTACGCAAGAGGATTGACCCATATGAGCAGATTGCGAAAAGGTTCAAGTTCCTCTCAGAATCGGTGGACAATTCTGAAATTGATGAGGACAGTTTAAACTTATAATATCGTATTACAATGATGGTATTGACCACAAATGTGTAAACGAGTGTTATCAGTTCAAAGAATATTTGCACCTTAGGAAATCCCAGAACACAGAAGAAAACACGCCATCTAAAATGCAATGCGCAGAAGTTCTTCAGCTTATTTGTGAGCAACACCTAATTGAAGTGTTCCCCAATATTACTACTGCGCTTAAGCTGTACTTGATAATGCCCATCACGAGCTGTGAAGCAGAAAGGACTTTTTCAAAGCAATCCTTCATTAAAAAAAACAAATTTCGGTCTACCATGACTGAAGAGCGCTTAAATTCTTTATGCATATTGTCTCTAGAAAATGACATTGCAAGGAAGCTCTCATATGACAAAACTGTACGTGAATACGTTGCTAGAAAAAACAGAAATAAAAGTATTTTGTAAAATGTGCTTCATGTAGTATGTTCTGGTCAGTTTAACTTTTCCTTCTGAGCACAAATCTCTTATGGATACACCTTGTCAGCCTTGTTTTTTAACAAATGTATTAAAATATCATATATTTTCCTCATTGCTAATTTTCTTATCTTATAATTTTCTTGGTATGTCATCAGCGAACTAATTCTGAATGATGGAGGCAATCATTAAAACAGTTAAGATTTAAAATATAACTCCGCCTAGGCCGGTCCCAAGCCCGGCTGAAAAAGGAGGAGGGCGGCCTGCATGGAGGCCGTGAGGAGGCAGCCCCTCCACCATGCAAAGGCACAACATGCCAATCATCTGTTTGCTTTAAAACACGATTACGCGAACTACAAGAGAGAAAACCGGACTGATTCTAGAGGCGACGAACTGGAACGGACTACGGATTACGACTTATGGAACATGGAACACAGGAAGTATAAATGGGAAAGAAGAGGAGCTGATGGAAGAGATAAGGAAAGCAAAATTAGAAATCCTGACTATAACGGAAACAAAGAAAAAGGGACAAGGAGTCATGGATCTCGATGGCAACACGCTGCTCTACAGTGGTGTACCCACGTCTGAAAGAGCTAAAGGGGGCGTGGGTTGCATTGTGGCCAAAAACCAGAAAGATAGTATCAAGGGATGGAACTTTGTCTCGGAGCGCATTATGGTTGTAAAACTAAAAGAAGGAGAAACCATAGTCAACCTGGTCATAGTGTATGGGCCAAATGAGGATGAGAGAGCAGAGGTCAAGGAGGAATTCTTTGAGCTGCTTCAAAAGACAGTGGATGACTGCCTAGATGAAATTATCATGCTCGGAGATTTCAATGCCAGAGTTGGAAATGACCATGCTAGAAGGGGTGGAGTTATCGGAAGATATGGAGAAGATACTCTCAATGACAATGGAAAGCGACTCCTTAGATTCTGCAGTGAGCAGAATCTGATCATTACAAACACAAAGTTCCCCCATAAGCGCATTCATGCATACACTAGATGTGAACCAACAAAGAATGAGAAGTCAGTGATCGACTATGCCATTGTTAGGAGGAGCTCATTCAAATATGTCCGGGATGCTAGAGTCTGGAGGGGGCCAGAGATTGGAAGTGATCACTACCTTCTTACAATCAAAAGAACAACTGAAAGAGTTGCTCAGCCTAGGAACTGCCCAACATCACGCAAGAAACCAAGTAAACAAACGGGAGAAATGAGCATTAAGACCTACAAGCTGAGAGAGCCAGAAATTAAGACCAGATATCAGGGGCTTATTGCTACAGCGGTGAGAAACACAGAAGAACAACCTGATGACTTGGAAACCCTTTGGCTTAAATTCAAGGACATCATAAAGACAGCTGCTGCAGAAGCATGTGGTGAAATCCGACTTGGGAACACGAGAAAGAGGACACCTTGGTGGACAGAGGAAGTCAAAGAGAAAATAAGAGAGAAGAAAATGGCATGGAAACAATACTTAGGAGCTAGAAAACACAGCAGGACAAATAGAGAAATATAGAGAATATGTGATACTCAGAACAGAAGCAAAGAACAAGGTGCTAGCAGCAAAACAGAAGTCCTATGAAGAATTTGGAGGAAAGCTAGAAAAAGATGCGCAAGATAACCATAAATTGTTCTATAAGACCCTAAAGAACACGAGGAAGGAAAAACAATGCCCTCTCAAATTTATAAAGGACAAGCAAGGCAAATTGCTTACTGCCCCGAAGGAAGTAATGGAAAGATGGAAAGAATATTTCTCAGAACTCCTTGATGATGAGCAAGGTCAAGCATCAGAAATGATAACCACTAGCACAGAAGAGAAAACCAATGGTGATGAAGATGACATAAAGATGGAAGAACTGAAGGCAGCACTGGAGAAAATCAAGATGGGCAAAGCAACAGGGCATGATGGTATAACACCAGAAATGGTTAAGTACATGGGAGCATTAGGCGACCTATTACTCTTAAGGGTCCTACAGGCAGCGTGGTGCAACAAGACCATACCAAAGGATTGGGAGATTGCCATCATAACACCAATTTTCAAAAAGGGTGACAATCGACAATATGGAAACCATAGAGGCATATAACTTCTCAGTGTCCCTAGTAAAATCTACTCTAGAATCCTAGAGCAGAGACTCCGACTCCTAGCTGAGCCACAATTGGATGAAGTCCAGTGTGGATTCCGAGCAAACCAAATTACTCAAGACCTAATCTTCACACTCAGACAGCTGAGTGAAAAGGGTCTTGAGTATAAGAGTGAGATCCATCTTTGTTTCACAGATCTAGAAAAGGCGTTTGAATTTGTCCCCTGGAGCAAAACTTTGGGACTGTTCGGCAAGGAAGAACATTCCAGTACCTCTGATTCATGCTATACAGAGCTTCTACAAGTCTTGCAGACATTATGTGACTACAGCAAACCATAAGTCAGAAGAGTTCAGGACCACCACTGGTGTAAGACAGGGTGATATCCTGTCACCTTATCTTTTCATACTCCTCATGGACGAAGTCATCAAGGCGTGTAAGGAGAGAACAAGAAAGTATTCAGTGGGGTACTGGAACATGAGACAGGTCTGTATTTCAGAGCTGACATTTGCTGATGATGTTCTCCTGATTGCTAAATCAGAGGCACATCTCCAATACAACCAGCAAGTCTGGAAGGAAAAGCTGGAGAAGAGAGAGATGGTCATAAGCAGCTCTAAAACAAAATCCATGGTGATATCACGAGAAGAAAGAAGACATCAGATTAAGCTGGGAGAACAGGTCCTGGAGCAGGTCGACCACTTTAAATATCTCGGAGCTATTATAGACCCAAAGGGAGGCATCAAAGAAGAGTTGGCCACTCGAAAAGCTGCAGCTGGGAAACTTTTTCATGCCATAAATCGAGGATTCCTCCGCAAGAGAGAGGTTGGTAAGAAAACGAAGATGGCTGTATACCGCTCCACCTATGTCCCAGTCTTGACATATGGATGCGAGTCATGGGCAATGACTACAACTCACAAAAGCCAGATCCAAAGCTCAGAAATGAGGTATCTTAGGAAGGTGGTTGAAGTAACAAGAAGAGACATGGTCCGCAACAGACGATACGTCAAAGCCTAAAATCCCACCCCCTGCAGACCCAAGTAGAACAGTCCCAACTAAGATGGTTTGGCAATGTCTGCAGAATGGGAGAAGATCGGCTACCACGACAAGCATGGGAAACAAAGAGCCAGGGATCCAGACCCCAGGACGACCCAGAGTCTGCTGGGAGGACAACATTAGACAATCTTTGAAGGACCGAGAACTAGAATGGAACCAGGCCAGGAGGAAGACAGCCGATAGGATAGTCTGGCGCTCTCTCTTCCAAACCTCTACACCTCACGGTAGAAGGGGAACGAATAAGTAAGTAAGATTTTTAAAATCACATATACCAAGGTGGATAGTGGTTTAATGATCAGAACATATGCCTTCCAAACAAATGTTCTGCATTCAACTTCCAGCAGAGTTGTTTCTTTTTTGAAAATTCATTCATTTGTCTTCAGTTTTTATGTGTGTGTTGTTGTGGATCTACTATAAAGCTAGAACTTCAGGTCCTCCAAGTCCATTTATCTCTATAATACATTTCTTTCCCATCCTCACACATTTTTGTTTTTGTTTAAATAAAAGGGGCCCCTCCTGGGGTTCAAGCTTCAGGGCCCCCAAAATGTAGATCCGCCCTTATATATATATACATATATACATATATACATATATATATATATATATATATATATAGATATATATATATATATATATATATATATATATATATATATATATATATAGATATATATATATATATATATATATATATATATATATATATATATATATATATATATATATATATATATATATATATATATATATATATACATATATATATATATATATATATATATATATATACTGAAGCACATTAAAAACGCACCACCTGTATAATCCAAGAACAGAGTGTGAAATGTAAATATAAGTGTGTACAAGTTTACATATTTGTTGCGGGGCTTTATACGATTCACTTCTTTTATTGTTGTTGCGGCCCCGTCTTCTATTTCAGTGGTCGTTGTGGAAAGCCACCGTTCTCATTGATTCAATAAGCTTCTTAGTTCTGGTCATTTGATTCATTAATTCTTGATCGTGCTATTGTTGGAATAGTTACGCGAATGTGAGTTAATACTTTCTGTCTGTCACAAGGTTTGAACTCAGTATCATAATTGTTGAATTTGTAACTTCAATGAACGTGATAAGTCTCTTCTCGAGTCCACACAATTTTTAATATACATTTCAAACAGTAGACAGTCCATGGAGGTTGATTATGAAAACATTATATATTAGAATTGAATCATACATCATAAATGCTATCCATGCATTATAGTCCTGGTCCAATAATATGCAACACTATAGTCAGAACGTCGTAACTATATGTACGCGCGGTTGGGACATCCAACGGCCGACAATGAGATTAGACGTCTGGCGATATAAAACGAATGTGGACCATAATTTCATCCTTCCTTGACTTTAGTTAAAATTACTAACCTCGATACATTCCTCTCTTCATAAGAATATCGGACTGACCCATGTCCGTACTGCAATAACATATGTGCGGCAATATCATGCCTACCACTGGAAGGATTATAGGACACGTCTTATCCGTTTGACGGTCATCTAAGAAAAGGGTGTGGTAACCTAGTCACGGTGCGTGACATACCAACGCATACACGTCATAATCAATCGTGTGTATCGCGTACACTAACTAACAATTATTTACATTATATTAAACGTAGTCACCTATTAATCTTATGCTGTTAACCTCTAGCAGACCATGCCAATAAAATACCTTAACAATTCCCTGTCCACTGGGGGAAAAAAAAATCTATTAGATAGATTTTTTTTAACAAAAACCCATCTGAAAAAATACCAATATGTTAACAATATCAAAAAAAAAAATTTAACGAGATTGCGGCATATGGCCTACGACGTTCTGTCTAGAACCAATGTCGTGGTCATGTCGACTAACCAATAGTCATGTAATATATTCATTATTTATATCATAAATAAATATAAATGGTAATAAGAACTAAAAGAGAATGGTAATGTCGATCTCTAATTAAATAATTAATTAACTTAAAATATGTCGTGATAAAATGTCATGTCAGACTAATTTAAAGTGTTAAAATTAAACTAAATAACTATACTAGGTATGGAATAAGAATAAGTTGTTGAAAATCTAATGTAAGAAAAATGAGAGGATCTGTTAAAGAAAGACATAATAACGAATAAAGAATAAATTAGAGAAAGAAAAAAAATGATGTATAAATTTAACTAAGTTATGTGTGTTGAACATCAAGTAAGTGTAGTATTAAGTTATTAATACCTTTCTAACTAATTTAAACAATAGTATGCAATATAATCATGTAATTCTAAGAATATAATCAAAGAATTATGTGAGTTTTCTTTTCTTTCTTTCATTTTTTTAAGTTTCATTCATTTTTTTAAAATTCAACTCACTTGTCATTTTAATGTGGATTAGTTTTAAAGAATAAATTAAAGTAATTAACATTGGATATGAAGATCCATTCGTAGTCTTGATCCTTGAATTTCCATTAGACAAAATGTTCAAGTATTCTGAATCACGTTATATAACGAATTAGTTCGACTGGAATGTCATTTATTTTCTCCGAAGTGTTTTGAAACAATGTTGTGACAAATGTAAACCAGGAAAGTCCCGGTGTAAAGACGAATATAGTGTCAATTGATTGCAGTCACTTTGCGTATAATTTGCCTATAGAAAGCAGCTGAGTAAATGGTTCATTCATGTGTCAAAAAGCAACGATGGTGCTATGTTCTTTGATTAAGTTTCTCTGTACATAGTATTGTCTTTGCGACAAACAACGTAAATTAGGAATCGACATCATTAGGATTTCGAGATAATGTATCTGCCAAGATGTTGTCGGATCCTGTGATGTACTCGATTGAAAACTCGAAGGGTTGGAGGAGTATAGCAAATCTGGTCAATTTTGGACTCTTGTGATTTGCTCGTTGTAGTGATGCTACGGCCCTTTGATCGGTTTGTACTACAAAAGGGGCTCCCAGTAGGAATTTTTCTAGTTTGGTTATCGCCCACACGACGGCTAAGAGTTCGCGATCAACCGTAGAGTACTTCACTTCTGGTGGTTTCAGTTTTCGTGACACGTACAAGTTTGGATGGAGGATGTCGTCATGGTATTGGAGCAAACATGCGCCAATTCCGTAGTTACTCGCATCTGTACGAAGAA
The DNA here is from genome assembly GCA_024509875.1 of Oreohelix idahoensis. NCBI lineage: Eukaryota > Metazoa > Mollusca > Gastropoda > Stylommatophora > Oreohelicidae > Oreohelix > Oreohelix idahoensis. The sequence goes on along the minus strand of JAMPIV010014957.1, from coordinate 136,195 downwards.
TGAACTTTTTAGAAGCATCAATTAATCTCAAAATAGGTGGATTTGAAAATATAGAAATTATTTGCCGAAAAATTCTGTCACATTCGTCAGTCCATGTCACTTTCACTGGCATGTTCTTCTTTAGTAATGAGGACAATACAGCAGTGATGGATGACAAGTTAGGTACGAATCTACTGTAATATTGGACTAGACCTAACAAGCTTCTCACTTGTTTCTTCGTTTGAGGAACGGAAATGTTTAAAATTTTTGAAACTGTACTGGGTAATGTTCGGATATATCCAGCTCCAATAATGTGACCCAAAAAAGTGATCTCATGAAATGCTACCTGTAATTTTGTAGGTTTAGCAGTTAACTTGTACCTTCTCAAGGTATCAAAAACGTATCCAAGACCCAAAAAATGTTCCTCAAAAGATGAACTAAACAAGCATATGTCATCTATATATGTAATAATGTCTGGTCTACCTGAAAAAATGTGTCGCATCATGCGAACAAAGGTAGCTGGAGCGTTAACCAGCCCAAAAGGCATCACGTTCCACTGGTATAGACCTAGCGGAGTTGAAAACGCTGTGTAGTATTTTGCTTTTTCGGTTAGTGGTATCTGCCAATAACCTTTAGTTAAGTCTATCTTAGTAAATATAGTTGCTGTCGATAGACGTGGCAGTAAGTCATCGAGAAGTGGATGTGGTTCGCTATCAACTATCGTTTGTGCATTTAATTTTCTATAGTCGACGCATAGTCTAATGTTATTGTCCTTCTTTCGGACAATAACTAATGGAGAAGAAAATGGGGAATTACTAGTTTCGATAATTCCTAAAGATAACATCTGTTCAAGTTCCTTAGTAGTTTTAGTAAGAAAGTGTATAGGAACAGAATAAGGATGTACCCGAATTGGAGTATCCTCGTTAAGAGTGATGTCATGATTAATGACTGATGTGCGACCTGGAACATCGGTCAACACATCTGGATAAGATTGTAGCAGATCAGCAATCTTTTGATGCTGTTGCGGTGTAACCGACGAAGAGATGGTTACGTCCCGCCAAGATTCGCTAGATTGTACTACAGGTACAGGTAAAGCTAACTGTACCTCAGGAAAAGAAGATTCTTCTTCCTGGATAACGGATAAATTAGAATAGTGACATGTAGGTCTGAAAGTGTCATCTAATTCATGAAAAATAGCTTGTAGATGTTCAGGTCGAGTATGAAATTGCTTGAGCATATTTATGTGAAATATTTTGTGATGTCCCTTAATGTCCAGGACATAATCAACATCAGAAATCTTATTGATAACCTGGTAAGGACCATTCCACGAGATTAGTAGTCTATTATTGTTATGTGGCAATAACACATAAGCTTGATCTCCTGGAAATAATTGACGTAATCGTCTATTACTGTTTTGGAAAGTTCTAGCTTTCTCTTTCGCAGCCTCAGATGAAGCTGTTGCCATTTGACAGGCATCAATAATGTTATTCCGGAGATTAATTACATATTCATAGGATGACTGAGTGTCCTGAGTCATCTCAGAATCGATTAATAAATCTTTTATCAGTCCCATAGGACCTCTTGGAGGAGCGCCAAAGACTAAATGAAACGGAGAGAAGCCAGTTTGTTCATTTGGCACCTCTCGATAAGCGAATAACACCGCTGGTAGCACTCTGTCCCAGTCCTGTGGATGGTTAACTGTAACTTTATGTAGCATTTGTTTGAGTGTACGGTTAAGTCTTTCTACAGCACCATTACTCATTGGGTGATAAATGCTGCTGAGGTTTCTATCTATTTGCCAAGTCTTCATTACCTCCGTCATAGTCTCAGATATAAATTGAGAACCATGATCTGACAAAAGTTTTCTAGGAAAACCTACTCTAGAAAAGATCAAGTGTAGTGCATCAGCTACATCTGTTGTGGTGGTTGTTTTTAATGGGATGGCTTCTGGCCATCGTGTGCATAAATCGATGCAAGTGAGAATAAACCTATGTCCTCTGGCTGATGGTAAAAGTGGGCCAATGATATCAATGGCCATTTTGTCGAAAGGTCTCACCGATATATCACAAGCCTGAATAGGCGCCGTGTGAAAGGCTCCCCGTGCTTTCACTTCTTGGCATATCGTACAGGAGCGTACGTACTGTGAAATATCTCGTGATACTCCCGGCCAAAAAAAAGAAGATAATACTCGTGAACGTGTACGAGTATAACCCATGTGACCTGCACACTTAGAATCATGTGCATGTTGAAGTATGTACCGCCTAAAAGCAAAAGGTACCATGACTTGTTGTCTTATCTGAGTTTTATCCATAAAACATCTTAATAAAATGTCATTTTTAATACTAAACCACTGACTATAATTTATGTTCCTAGAAAGATTGTCATCTTTGTTGACCAGCGTAAAAAATTTTGTTAGTGACCTGTCTTCCCTCTGTTTTGCAGCAAATGATACTCGGTCAATAGCAGAATGAATCTCGATATTTTCATGATCATTTGTTTCCTTGTTTTCCGTGTCTATAGTCTCTAATTGTTTTGTATGTGCTCTGGTTATTGCTGCATTTCCGATGTATAGATTATTTTTTTCCCATTGAATAATCTCATCTGGTGTGCAATCTTTACTCCCGTGTATGCATCCCACCATAAGGTCGGCAATTGGGTTTCTTAACATGCATGCTTTAACATTGCCTGTGAAGAAAGGTGTGTCAATGTAAATAATAGCTGTTGGATAATATTCTATGGTTCCCCCAAAAGTCATGCACCTGACATGTTCTCCAGTTGCACAATTTGGATGAACAAGTGTCTGACGGATTCCGATCGTGGTCGATCCCGAATCTCTTAAGACTGAGACGATGGATCCATTAACTTTTCCTCTGTTGAAGATCAGTGATCCTGTTCCGTCATTGACTGCTAGACTGACTTCTGGTAGAATATGACCGCAGTTCAGAACTGTCTCTTTTGCTTTCTGAAATATAAGATTACATGTTGGGCAACTATTTGCCACGTTATAATTCATTGCAAAACAAGTAGACGATGACTGTATTTTGTTATCAGTAGTTGAACTCTGAACCCTAGGGGTTGTAGCAGTAGTAACAGCTGCCCCTGTATTATGGTTATAAGTTGTCGATCTACGAGAATGAGAACGATGACGAGAATAATTAGATGAATTATCCCGTTGTCCTCTATTGTAACTGTTATCTCGATGTCTCGAGTTATAATTATCGCTATTGTTCCACTTGTAATCATTATTATAGTTATATGATCGATTATAACTTGAGTTACGTGGATTACTGTTATTTCTTGACTGAGGTGAATAGTTTCTGGTTTGTTGTCGTCCTCTATTAAAGTTATTGTTAAAGTTATTCTGTCCCTTATGAAAATTAATGTCATAGTTTCCTTTGAACCTACCCCTGTCTACACTGTGTGTTCTAGGTTTGTTATGATTATGATATGCCATATTGGAGGCTACAGGAAGTGGTTCTCTTATCAATGTGCCAGAAATATTAGCATTCGGATGAGCTGTGCAGTAATTTAAAGAAATTTTTTCTAACTCATCAATAGATTCTGGTTTTCTTTCTTGCAGATAAGCAAAGAATGGTGGGCTGACAGACGATAATACTTTATCCCTCAATAACAAATCGACTAACTTGTCGTAGGATTTGTTGACACCTGCCAGTTCAACCCATCTGTTAAAAGTATTGCGTATGTTAGCAATAAAACCTGTGAAATCTCTATTGTTATCTGGCAACAAACTTTTAAAACGCAATCTACATGCCTCTTCGTTCAAGTGGAAACGACGTAGTAACAACGTCTTAATGGCCTCATAGTCTGTTGATAGTGTTGGATCTATATTTTGTGCTGCACTTGCAGGTTCGCCATCTAGAAATTCCTTAAGTTTCAGTGCCCATGCCGCTTTGTCAAGGTTATTCACCTTACATATGTCCTCAAAGCGCGCGAGCCACGATGAAAGGTCATCTACGTGTAACTTGAATGGAGGCAGCTTAAAGTAATAATTACCTTTAAGTCGTGTGGATGAAGATCCAGATTGAGCAGTATCATTTTGGGTTGCTGCAGCGCCCTGTGAATTAAGTTTTGCTGTTTCTAATTTAAGTCGTTGCAATTCCATTTCTTGCTGCAGTATGATTTCTTGTCGTTTCAATTTATTCTCTTCTTCAATCCGTAGGATTTCATCTCTTGCTATCTTTCTTTCTTCTTCTTGTCTTAATTCTGCCTTCTTTTCCGCCTGTTTTCTTTCAAGTTCTTCCATCTCTGCTTTAGCAATGGCTTTCTTTTCCTCCTCTTCTGCCTTATATTTTGCAAATTCAGCCAATGCATAAGCCTCGAGAAGTTCTCCTTTTTTCCCAAAATCTTTACCATTTTTAATAAAATAGTCTAAGTTAAGCATCTTGACGTTAATATTGTACGTAATGGTTATGTAATAATCACCAATAAATTTTAAGTAATTATTATACTTATTCAATTTATGAATAGTCGATATAAACAATCATAATATTATTGAACTTAATCTGGGAATGTTCAATTTAATTAATTGTAATATTATCTAACTATTATTTGTAGATTCCATACATAGACATACTATGTTGGGAAAATATTACATATATACTCGTTAATATATCATAAATAGTTATGATATTTATCTATTTCGGGTGCTGAATTACTATCATGCACCTAATAATAAATAGTATTATTCCTCAAGTATTATATCATTCAGTCAGTGATATGTGCTAAGTAAATCATTTAGTAATGGAAAAAATGTACCAAATAATATACACTATGTCCTTTATATGCAGGACAGACTAAAAAGTCAAATTATTTTATAAATATATATTATTATTATATTATGCCTTAATCATGAGCTATAAAGTGCATCGCCCATTTCTTGGACTACCACTGCAAATTGGTGCAAAGTCCCTAATTCTCCTTAAAAGTCATTAAATTTTAATTATATTCATATACACTCTTATTAAGCAAGAAATTATATTATTAGTGTTAAATCATGAACAGATGAAATGAGGACATACGATACGATGGGTAAACCAAGGATAAACAAACCATATTATCACGAAACAAGACGTTTCTACAATAAAAATTGATATTATGAAACCAAATCTGCAAACCGGAAATATAGAGTAGGGTGAAGGTTAACTGAATATAGAGTTAAATCTGCGTACACAAAAATTAATGACGCAAACATGGACTCATTGACGGTTATACAAAAAAAAATGAACTGAATAATAGCAAGATCAGAAAGAACAAGATAGATTACTAACATTGTTACCAAACTAAATAGAATTTAAACTGAATACGATAAAATACACCGATTATTTCACCAAACTAGACATCTAACATATACTGTGAATTAAATGCAGTCCCGAACGAAACAAGCCCCGGAAATGTCATCGACGCGTTCTCCGCGAAATGCGATTTAATTCACTACCCTAAAGACCGTTCAGAATGAATATCGGCAATCCGTAGAGCCATAATTTATTCATTCTGAATCTCCACTCCAACCTCCCACAAATTAGGCACAGCACAAACAATGAAAACAAATATAACGTGCATATAAAATATATAGAACGGACATGCCTGCAAAATGTGAATTAGACTCAGTGATGTTTCTTATGAATGACAACAGTCACGAACTGAGACTTATCTTTTAACCCGTCGTCCGATGCGATCTTCACCAACGGCCTAGACTAGAGGATAGGACTGTTTGCTCCTTGTTGGTAAATAATGTCTTTTCAATCCTATGATCTACTGAGAAGTTGTATTCTTGAATGAAACATTAGGTGAGCTGGCATCGTCCTTCGATCGTTGGCTTGTACACGGAATATTGTGACGTCACTGATTTTTGCATAGTTACACAAGCCACGTCATGTTCGGAATCATGTGACTTGAACGTTTTCTTGTAATCGTAAACAGTCCGTGAAAGTATGTAAACAAGAAAAATTTCTTTCTTCCTTCGTTCCCCACACTGGCCACCACTTTGTTGCGGGGCTTTATACGATTCACTTCTTTTATTGTTGTTGCGGCCCCGTCTTCTATTTCAGTGGTCGTTGTGGAAAGCCACCGTTCTCATTGATTCAATAAGCTTCTTAGTTCTGGTCATTTGATTCATTAATTCTTGATCGTGCTATTGGTGGAATAGTTACGCGAATGTGAGTTAATACTTTCTGTCTGTCACAAGGTTTGAACTCAGTATCATAATTGTTGAATTTGTAACTTCAATGAACGTGATAAGTCTCTTCTCGAGTCCACACAATTTTTAATATACATTTCAAACAGTAGACAGTCCATGGAGGTTGATTATGAAAACATTATATATTAGAATTGAATCATACATCATAAATGCTATCCATGCATTATAGTCCTGGTCCAATAATATGCAACACTATAGTCAGAACGTCGTAACTATATGTACGCGCGGTTGGGACATCCAACGGCCGACAATGAGATTAGACGTCTGGCGATATAAAACGAATGTGGACCATAATTTCATCCTTCCTTGACTTTAGTTAAAATTACTAACCTCGATACATTCCTCTCTTCATAAGAATATCGGACTGACCCATGTCCGTACTGCAATAACATATGTGCGGCAATATCATGCCTACCACTGGAAGGATTATAGGACACGTCTTATCCGTTTGACGGTCATCTAAGAAAAGGGTGTGGTAACCTAGTCACGGTGCGTGACATACCAACGCATACACGTCATAATCAATCGTGTGTATCGCGTACACTAACTAACAATTATTTACATTATATTAAACGTAGTCACCTATTAATCTTATGCTGTTAACCTCTAGCAGACCATGCCAATAAAATACCTTAACAATATTTGGAATCTTTATTCATTTTCCTATGAATCCATGCTGGTCATTAATTTGTACATTTGATTGTTATGAAATTCATTGCATTCTGTGCAGGCAAGGGAGAAAACCAAAAATACAAAAAAATGCACGTGCGTTATCCTGCTGGAGAAGCTGCAAGTCTGGATAAATTGTGAACGCAAGAGCAACCAGTGCATCCAGAACCTCATCTCGATATGTCACAGCAATTACATTTCCACGGAAGACGTGAAGAGGCAAGCGATGGTGAAAACTGAATCCTCCCCAAATGTGAATACTGCCACCTCGAAATCGGTTGACACAGCAATCTGCAAAGCGCTCTTCACACCGTCGCTAAATCCGCATACGTCCATCTGCAAAGGATATGTTGAATCTGTTCTCTTCTGTGAATAGGACAGCATTCCACTGCAGTCTAGTCCATCTGATATGTTGCTCTGCCCATTGCAGGCGCTGCTAACGATGTCTGTGATTCAAGTTTGGCCCAACATAAGGTCGTCTTGCAGTAAGGCCTGTATCTCTGAGTCGTCGTATGACTGTCATTTGAGAGACTTGCCCATGTCTACCCACTATTGCTCTTGCTGTTTGACTTGCCGGGAGAGTCAATTCCTTAGCTGACTCAGCACAATATGACGATCTTGCGCAGGGGTAGTAACTCGTGGTTGGCCACTCCGAAGTCTATCCCGGGCACTGCCAGTGGATCCGTAACGTTCATTGAGACGTACAATAGTGCTGTGGTGGTGTAACCGCGTATACCGTAAGTTTTCAGATACAGGCTATATTAACATATAAAATAAATTTTTATAGAAACAGAAGATTAAAAAAGTCTTGGCGCAGATGTTTAATTAATCCAGGTTAGCTTCGAAAAGCCACGCATTATTTTAGGCTAAGCTTCGCTTCGTAACGCCAAGCATTAATTAGGGTAGCTTCGCTTACGCCAAGCATTGGTCACGTGATTTTCCCACCAATGGTTAGGCTCAGTCTTTCTTTCCCCGGAATGAACAAGAGACGAAGCCATTTTTTTAGTCAGTAATGAATTTAGAGCGGTGGAGACAAGACGTAATTCTCTTTGCTCAGTGATATTCTATAGAGGAGATTGACTTCGCACAATTAATGCAACTGTGTAACTTCGAAATGTAGAATGTGATGATTTGTGAATTCACGAGAAACGTAAGTAGTGCTAAGAATTGCATGCAATAACTGTTAGAGCCCACAGTCATAACTGAAACGGAGCTACGCTCGAAAACTGGGTAAAGAATTGTAAACCCAGGCATATATCTGAACCTTTTACCAAGAATGAAGGTCCTTAAGCTGAGAGAAAGTCAAACTAAGGAATACTAATGAATAAGAGAAAGTTTGGCTCTTCATTGAAATGAAGTGATAAGAAAAACGTGAAATCTAGACCACATTAACAAATAAACGAAGGAACACTAGAAGGATAGAGGAGCCACGCCATGTTTTAGCAACTTGAAAAGATTACGAGATGCAATAAGGAATATTGCATCATTAAAATAATGCATTGACTTTTTATGCTTGTTTATTAAATGTCAACATGCTATTATGCAAATTTGGTGTGGTTACCATTTGACTTAACCCAGTTCTTGTTGTAAATTGAATAAACATTTGTTTCATTGAACACAAATGCTGTTGACGAATCATATGTTTGCAGTTAGCCATCATACCAATTATTAAAGGATCATGCCAAAGCTAATCGTTGCAGGTGCAACAAAAATAATAACCATATGCTCTAAAAATAAAACATCATAGAGGATTGTCCCCGAACCTGGTAAATTCCTGTAAGTCTGTAGAGAGAAATCATCACCTCTAGCAGGCTAGCTAGTAATCAAAATCTAATACTCTCGAGTTAAACAGCAACCCCCACTACCCTGCCCGGCCACACATTTCAACTTGTTGCCTAGTGACCAGTCCTCTACAAAAGAGCAGAAGCGAAGATGGATCAATTAATGGAAAATTTCCAGCAACTTGGGGTAGAACAGCAGCAGCAACAGGAAAACAGATTCGCTCAAGCACAACCACTGCAGCCCCAGGACAGACAAAATATGGAAGGACCAACAATAATAGCGCTACGGCAAATTACTGAAACCCTACAGAAAAATGACAACTACGCGAAATTCACACAGGTTAGATCCATTGTTCAGCCGTTTGATGGAAACAAAAAAAATTTCAGAAGATGGTTGTCCGACATGGATAAATTTGCGGCACTAGCAGAGGCAACAACGGATGAAGAGAAAAAGAAAATCGCTCTGTTAGGTTCTGATTCGTACGTGACTGATTTTTTAAGAAGGAGGTCCCAGCAGTACCCCACAGAAACCTACGAGTCCCTAAAAAAAGAGCTCACCCAGAGATATGGGGAAATCATAGACAAAATGCATGCTTGGTCAGTCCTTAGAAGCATGAAACAGGAAAGAGATGAATCGGTACAACTTTTTGGAGATCGATTCCTCAATATGGCAGAAGAGGCATTTTGCGGAGAAATCCCTACCACACCTGATGTAGAAATACAGTTAGTGGGGATATTTGCCGATGGCCTTAGAGCGGAAAATATCAGAAGGCATCTTATTAGAAAAGACACCAAGACTATTGCTGAAACAATCCAAGCAGCAATACAGGAGGAAAATCTTCACCGAAGGTTCCAACAAAGAGCAGGTAGGGAACCCCGACCAGAATATAGGGACTATGATGAGCATGAGCCTATGGAAGTTGACCATACCAGGAGGCAATGGACTCGCCCACGAATACGTGATGATAGACCCCGCAATTATAGACCCCCCACACAGAGGCAAAACGACGTCAATAATGTCAATACAAACGGATGCTTTACATGCGGTAGGCTCGGACATGGTTACAAGTCCTGTAGAGCAAATTACAATCATGCACCACCCAGAAGAGGAGGTTACCAACCACAACAACCCGCACCACCCCCACGTGATTACACCAGAAATCAGTATACCAGAGGCGCACCTCAACCCCTCATGCGTCAGGGAAACGGCCGCGCCACTCACTAAACAGGACCGTTAGTGAGGGCAACAATCACAGAAACTGGTCCAAAACAAAAGAAACAACACAGAACAGAAATTGTCAAGTGGGCCCATCCAGTAAAATACAATATGAAGAAATGTTGCATGATGGAACTAAAATACATCCGGACCCCAGTTCCTGCATCATGTCTATACAGGGCCAACAATATAGGGCACTGGTAGATACAGGAGCATCCATCAGCCTTATTAGGTTCCAGCTGTTCAAGAGGATCCAACACTTAGTACGATTTCAACCGTCCAAAACACACCTAGCTTCAGTCACGGGACAAAGACTAAATTCAGTTGGGACAGCATGGCTAAAATTTTCCTTAGGCGAAACAAATTTTGAACACCCATTTGTCATTACTAAAGGAATGTCTAGAAATCTTATCCTAGGGAGAGATTTTTTTAACAAACACAAAGTTCGAATATACTATGACCTCCACAAAATCAAAGTCAACAATACGTACATAGATCTCCAGGACGATATCCACATAGCGTCTTTAGTAAGGATTACAGCTCCCATAACGGTGGCTCCAAACTCCCTGGTCATAGCAAAAGGCAGAGTAAAAAATTCTGAGTACATAACACCAGGGCAATCAATTCAAGTACAGCCCCTAGCAGAAGAAAGCATTATTGATGACCCATTGTTGCAAATTACAGAGGGAATCGCTGAAGTCTCGAAGTCCAGAGATTTCCCCATCATGATATTGAATATGTCAGGAAAAACTACCACTATAAAAAGAGGCACAGTTGTAGCGCAAGTGGATACGTCAACAATAAGACAAACCAAAACCAATAGAGACCATCCACAAATTGCCTCAACCACTCCCACTGGACATAATGCACGAAATCGCAGTACAAATAACCATAGTACACGGAAAGTAAACAGTTATAAGGCAGAAAAAGGCAGTAACATCAGTCACAGTCATGTTACACCACAGCATACCCTACCCAGATGGCAGAAACGAACCAGTCCATACATAAGAAGAGAAAGGCCACAGTATGAAAATGACTATAATTACTCATTCTTGCGCCCCAGCACACCAAGAGAAAAGATGAAGTGCTGTATATCACAGAGTAACAGAGAAACAGAAATTGTCTTGCCAGGAGGATATCCAAAGCGACAAGACAGTGATACATGCCCCATGGAGTATCAATATAACTCAAAAACAGGTGGATATGATAAAGTCCCAAAACCAATTGAAATTTCCGAAGAAAAGGAAGAATTCTTATATGACTATACCACAGGAGGATACTATAGCAGCAAAGTTGGAAACAGAAAGAATGAAAAATTTTCGCCCAGGGAAAGAAGACAGCCCTATAGCACAAACAGAAGAAATACAGTAACGTACGCGGATAAGCGCAGTTACGACAGAAATAATCAGAAAAAATGGCACAACAACGACTACCCCAGAAATATAATAAGAAATGAATATACAGTAAATGCAGTGACAAATGGAAATGCACACAGTACATGGCAGAGGAGACAGTACCAAGCACAGCCCAATGAACGGCAAAGAACTACGCAAAAGAAAGCCACATACCAGGAGCAGAGATTTTCACAAGATGCAAGAAAAATGTCCCAAAATTATGGGAATGAAACGGAGGCATCAAGACAGACCAGAGATATCATAGCAGATCATAAATACAGAGAGAGAATAGCTCAGTTACTTGCAACCCTGAATGCCACAGAAGATAATAAGCAACGTTTGAAAACGTTTGTAGAAAAGCACCAAGATGTATTCGCACTCAATGACATGGAATTAGGCAGAACTAACACTGTCACAATGGACATTCAAACAACCACAGAGGAGCCAATACATATGAAACCCTATCATACGCCCTTGAAAAATAGAGAACTCGTGGAAAGGTCTATGAATGAAATGCTACAGGCAGGAATCATCGAAAGATCCCGTTCCCAATGGTCCTCACCCATAGTGATCGTAACAAAGAAAGACGGCTCCAGTAGCTTTTGCTGCGACTACCGTGCCCTTAACAAAATCACAAAAGTCATTTCCTACCCCCTCCCCAGGATAGACGATCTACTTGCGACGTTAGGAAAGTCTACATACTTTACCACACTTGATGCAAGGTCAGGCTTTTGGTGCATCCCCATGACACCTGAGGCAAAACAGAAATCCACATTCTGTTCACATATGGGAAGTTTTTTTTGGAATGTTATGCCATTTGGTCTAAAAGGATTTCCAGCAACATATATGTCACTCATGGATGAAGTGTTAAAGGGTCTACATCCATTTGCCCTGGCATACATAGACGATATCCTGATACATACCGCAGGCACGATGGAAGACCACATCCGCAAGGTTGAAACAGTGTTTGATAGACTCAGGCATCACCAAATAAAGTTAAAACTGTCGAAGTGTGAGTTTCTAAAGACAGAAACAAAATATTTAGGCTTTGTCATTGTGATGAAGTGAGATGTTATAAATATTTATAGGGGACTTAGTGTACTGACTGAGATCAGCTGTGAAGGTATATATATCTAATAAGAGTAGTGTATTATATATAACCGTACTTGCTGCCACATATGTATACCTCAGTTAGAATTATTCTGGAATAGTGTGATGACTACGTTATATGTCTAGGGTATGTGTATGATGAAGTGTAAGTCATAACAACAACAGACAGATAAACAATTTAATTTATTCCACTACACTTGACAACACTGTGACACTCACATACATAAAACACTCTACAAGGATATCTTAAAGGAGTCACTGATAACTTTTCAAATAACAATATGTATTCATTGCTGTCATGAATGAATATGTGTCCTGATTCAAATACAAAGGGAACCAGGAATCACAATCAATTTTAATTACAAGTTATAAGTACAGACTTTATCAATATGAATATTGTAGTGACATATATTATTAAAAGTATCCTATGTGTGTCAGTTGTGTAGTAGTAATATGAGGTAATACTGGTTTTGTTTTGTTCAAGCTCTGTTGGTATTTGTCATCATGACTTCAATAGTTTGTCTTTATTGGAACTAGTATTGGAGATGTTCTCAGTTCCTGATATTAAAACAATTTAATTCCCCTCTTAATGTTATTTTTACAATGTCATTTTAAGATGGGGGTACATAATGTTGAGCCCAGCTGGCCACATCAGCTTATCTTGCGTGATGGCGGCAGGAAAAGACTCCTCTGCTCGATTTCTCCCCTGTGCTCTGGAGACACCTCACTGATAGCTAAATGGACCAAGGAGTATGCTGTCCGACTCTGGATTCAGCAAAGCTCTGACCAGGTGCTGCTCAATACCATAAGACCACGGTCCCTGAAAACAAGAAGGATGTACCTTCTACGTCAAAACTAATTTATACTCTCTTTTTACACTGAGCACAATACATCACAAACATTGAGTTCAGAGCGTTAGGCCAACTGTCAGCTTCATCTGAAATACTTTATACCAGTATTTCCATCCCTAATGGTTACTACGCCTCTGCAATTCCAGCATTATTTCTGTCTAATCAATAATCTAGGTGTCAGTGTACTGTTTGGCCATTCCATGCAGTTTTACTTTCCTCCGACACCTTCTGTTCAGGCTGGAGCATTATAGGCTTTTCCTCATGTTCGCTACTGAACTACACATATATACAGGCATAAATTAACAATTTTACATTCAATTTTCATTAAAAGATATTGAATATTTCAAACCTACCACAATTCATGGAAATACACAGATACGTTGACTAGCAATGAATTCTGGCACAAATACTGGCACAAATTCCCATCTGCTTATGTTCCAGGCTTTTATTTAGCAAAATATTAGCTGGCTTCAACGCACTGTTGCTTTATCAAGCTTATTTGAACTAGTGGTCTCGAACTAACGCTCCTAAGTGATTATATCAGCGAGTCTGGCCAATGGAGCCACGTTTCGACAAGTGTTTGAAAAATTTTTACCTTCCTACGTCTCCCCTAACAACCAAGGATAGCATTTATAGTCCGACTAATCGTGTTTAGCCTTACATATCATTCCAGCCAATCAGTTCAAATGTAACTTGTGGCCCGTTTCCCGTACAATGGTGGTTTAAAAAATCTACCACTGAGCGATTCTGATTTTGGGTGTTGTCTGACAGCACCATCATTTTATTTTGGCTATAACTTGTTAATTCCTAGACTATTTGCGTAACGTTTTACATATTCTTTGTCAGCAAGCCCTAAGGAACCCAAATATACAAATTTAAAAGAGCTACGTGGCTGCGTTCAAAATATGCAATTTCTTCTACCTCCTGTTTCGAAGATGTGCTGTCTGGGTACTGTAATGTTTTCAAACGTAAACCCATCTATTGTCATCTTTCCTAATAAGAGTTTTTCAGGATTTAAAAACCTAACTCTGGGAAGGGTAGTGAATTTATCACTGTCCGTCTGAAAAAAAGTTAGTGCATGTGGCCTTACACGCGTGATAGTAGTAATTGTGTATCGCGCGACGCGTGTTGCATGCGTTCCTGATTTTCAGCCCTCCCTCTCTCTTTCTATTTGAGTCCATCTGTTCGTTCGTTTTGGTAACGCAGTATAATTAATGTTAGGATTAATTTAGGTCATTACGCATTGTGCCTCTCAATGTTTTTCTCAGAAATGCAATACCCGTTTTAATGTGTTGTGGAAACGCTTGTATTTATGCAGTGGCTTATATTTAACGTGGAAACGTTACAATTTGCAGACGAAGCATAAAACAAAGGGGATTTCGAGTACATTCTTTGTGACAGCACTGTTATTTTACCATTGCTCTTTTCTTTATTAGAATTTATTTGTTAGGCTTTATATTTACCTGATAATTTATATATGTGGATTAGAATATTTCACGACACCTCCCCTCTTAAAACAGACATCCCATGTCAGTCCTTTATTCTATATACACATAGATAAATGTAAGTCAACTTGACTTTACTCTGCTGTGGTGCTATCATGGTTTTATGTAGTTGGGTCCATTCAGAGTAGGCACTACTCATGAAATCTGCCTCAGACTTCTACAACCAATAATATATTTCGGTTATGTTACTGAACAGCCGCAAGTGTGAGTGCTTGTCTTAATGCTGCTTCGCAACCCGTATTCACCATTTCTCTTCTCTGAGTCTGCGCAATGACATGTCCAGAGAACATTATATTTCCCTCAAAATGTACGTTATGAGGAGATAACATATACCTGGTGATAGCAGAGTTTTCGTAGTGGATCCCATAATCTTCTTATTATCCTGTATGAAACATTCGGAATATCCTCAATCAAAGAGGCAACTCAGGGATTCATTACGTTCCTCCGAAATGTTTACATCCAACAATTTTCTCATCATTCTAGAGAAGACACTAGGCGCATTCTTCAATCCAAATGGCAATCTATTAAACTCATAGTGTCCTTCTGAGGTACTAAAGGCTAGGTATGGTCTAACCTCAGGCTTTACTGGAATCTGATAGTATCCTTTACTCAGATCCACTTTTGAGAAATATTTAGCTTTATTTAGTCTGGCAAACAGCTGATTTGTATCCGGCAATGGATCCACCTGTCCTTCTGTAATAGCATTCAGTCTCCTGTAATCTATACAGAGTCTATGTTCTCCAGAGGGCTTCCTTAAGAGTACAACACCGGAACTATATGAGGATTCACTGTGCGAAATAATTCCTTCCTTCAACAGATAGTCTATCTCTTCCTTCAAAGCTTTCTCCTTAGCAAACGGAATCGAATATGGTTTCATACAGACAGGTGTGTGGTCTATCAGTTTCATATCATATTCCAATAGGTTTGTATGCCCTGGTCGGTCTGTTAACACCTCTGCATGATTATTTAGAACCTGTTGCACTCTCTCTTTCTGAGTTTTCGTTAAATGTGTACTGATTTTTACCTGTGCTGCTGTCTCACAGGGGTGTAATGGATATTCAAATGATGAAAGTGGTTCCTTTTTCATCTCCATGGCGATGGACAAGGTCAACAAGTGTGTCTCTTCCTGATGTTCTCTTTCCAAATATTTCTTCAGGAGATTCACATGATAGATTTTTTCTTTCCCCTTCTTATCTATCTTATAATTTGTTCTAGACACCTTCTCTAAAACTGTATATGGACCCTGCCATCCAATTTGTAACTTATTCTGACTCCCGGGCAAAAGAAGCAGTACTTTCTCTCCCACAGCCAAATTTCTGTCTTTCGCCTTCCTGTTATAATAGGCAGCATGTTTCTTCCTGGCTTGTTTCAAATTTTCATTGGCAAGTTTCCAGCCAGTTTTTAAACGAGTGGTCAGCTCATTCACATATTGGTATGAAGATGTAATGTTTTCCTCTGCCTTTTCATCAGTCCACGTTCTTAACAAAGCTACATATGGACCTTTAATTTTGTGGACCTATTTGTCCATGCACCGGTATGGTCTCTTCCACTCGAAGCTCTATAGTGATGATTTTTCTTCCCAGAATTATCATGCACAAAACGACCGCTACCAATTTTTCTCTTGGGGCTTTCTCCCCACTTAAAATTCTTGATGAGAGATTTCCTCTCTACATCCTCTTCCTCCAGTTTGTTTAAGTCCGATTGAGGGATTGTCGGCTTATCCTGGGGTAAGACATCTTTTTGCACTCTCCGCATAGTGGCCATTGTAAAACAGTTAAGTGAAGCTTGTCCGTGAAAAGGGGCTTCCCATTCCATTTGGTCCACTTTATCAAATCTATTTTTCTTTTTATTATCAGGCCTAATTTTGCCCCGTGGCGTGTCCAGGTCCTGATCCATGTTCCCACTTGTGGGTGTTCCCTCATGGGCTATGCTACACCTTTCTACAAAATTCTCAATGTCCCATCTTGCTTTGGGCCAATAATAATTGTGAGCCACCTTTTGAATGATGGTACCTATCTTCTCATGGTCCCCATCTGGTTTCACATGTAGGCTCCTTATTAAGTCTGCCCTATATCTTTTAGGAAGTACCAGCTGTCCCTGACCTTTGGATCTAGCTCCAGTCTTCCTATACATCAACTTGTTTTTCATGTAAAAATCTCCCTTGCCTGGAGTTGTATGACAAGTTGACAATTTTCTGAAACAAGGCTTGAGTGTTTTATCCCCAGCCTGTGCCTTCCTCATCTCTTCTGGAGTGGTATCTAACATAATATCCTCCTCCTGTCTTGAGGTCGACCTGACCTGAAGGGTTGCCATATACACAGGTTTCCTTCTGCAACGGTCAGTGTCATGATTGTCCATCTGACAATTCTTACACCACCTTTTTCCTTGGTTGAAAGATTTTCTTTCATCATATTTCCTTTCATCGAATTGTGGGAATTTATTTTTATTTTCATACCGTGGCCTATCAAACTGGTGCTTACCTTTGTTTTGATCCTTAGGATCAAATTTATTAAAGTTCTGTGGTGCCCTAAAGTTATCCACTTGTTTCTTTTTATTACCTGTTACCTCTGCTTGAGCTGCTTGATACCTTTCAGCAACATTTAGCAACTCACCCAGCTTCTCTGCACCTTGTTCCATGAGAAACTTTCTCAGGTCTGGAGCCATGGACTCTCTTAGCTGCTCTATAAGGACCATTTCCTTAAGATCTTGGGTTTTCCCCAGAGAAGTCCATTTCTCCAAGTATGTCTCTATTCGTGCAGAAACTGGTGATAGGTTTCACCTGACAGTAGTTTAGCATTCCTAAATTTTTTCCTATAAAATTCTGCATTCTTTTCATACCTTAACAAAAGAGCCTGCTTTAGCATGTCATAATTTTCCTGATCACCTCTGCTCATTTTTGCAAAAACTTCATAAGCTGCCCCACGAAGTCCTTGAGATAACTTTAAGCTCCACCTTTCTCTCTCTAACCCATACGTGGTAGCTAATAGTTCATACCTATTTAGGTAGCTCTCTATATCATCGTCTTTCTCAACAAAATGATCTAAATGAAAATTCATAGCTGAGGTTGAGGCTCCTTGGCTAGCAGTGGCATCAGAGGCAAAGGGACTGGCACCATTTTCAGGAGCATGGCCTTGAAACTCAAACTCCCTTAGTCGTAACTCATGTTCCCTTTGTAATCTTTTATCTTCTGCTTCCCTTTCTGCAGCTAATTTCTTCTCTTCGCTTTCTGCAGTCAATCTTCTTTCTTCTGCTTCCCTTTCTGCAGCTAATTTCTTCTCTTCCCTTTCTGCAGCTAATTTCTTCTCTTCCCTTTCTGCAGCTAATTTCTTCTCTTCCCTTTCTGCAGTCAATCTTCTTTCTTCTGCTTCCCTTTCTGCAGCCAATCTTTTGTCTTCTCTTTCTGCTTCCAATTTCTTAGCCTCAGCCTCAGTCTGCAACCCCTTGTCTCAGCCTCAGCCTGCAACCTCTTAGTCTCAGCCTCAGCCTCAAATTGTAACTTCTTAATTTCCCTTTCAGCCTCTAACTTTCTTTCGGCTTCAAACCTTCTTTCTTCGCGTTCAATAAATTTGTCACATTCCGTAGTGACATAGGCAACCATAACTTGCCCATCTAATCCTAACTCTTTTGCAGTCTGAACAGCAGCAGATCGAAACTTGGCCAGGTCCGCCATTGTCTATCAGGTAAGTTTATACAATGTCTAACCAACAATTCAATCTCTAAATATATATCTAATGGACAACACAGGCACCGTGAGCTCAACCTTATTTAATTCCACCCAAGGATACCTTTTAATTCTTATATTCCCTGAAGTGAATTACCCCCACTATTTTTAATAGGGAAAGATTCAAAATCCCAAGAGCGAGACCCCAATATATGTGGTGAAGTGGGATGTTATAAATATTTATAGGGGACTTAGTGTACTGACTGAGATCAGCTGTGAAGGTATATATATCTAATAAGAGTAGTGTATTATATATAACCTTACTTGCTGCCACATATGTATACCTCAGTCAGAATTATTCTGGAATAGTGTGATGACTACGTTATATGTCTAGGGTATGTGTATGATGAAGTTTAAGTCATAACAACAACAGACAGATAAACAATTTAATTTATTCCACTACACTTGACAACACTGTGACACTCACATACATAAAACACTGTTGCGTGAGAAATTCTCGCAACATCGTTTTATTACAATATATATTTTATAACGCAAGGGCAACAACTGCTTGAAATTTATAGTCACTTTTCTCGGTAAGCAGCTGTCTCCTCGCGTTGGTATTGAATGCAGTTAAGTTTGCTATGCTAGGCCGTTTTCTCAGAAAAACGGTTGGCAACCTGTTGGGTTATCCTTTTAAGGTAATCATTCTTACGCTGGTTCGTAGTAAAGGTCCTTGCGTCTTAAGTTCTGAGCTGTGGTCATTTTGCGCTGGACTGCGCATGACTGGTCTTGCTTCTTGGTCGATCGATTTCCGCCCACCAGTCGAGTGAGCGATTTTGAATAGCTAGGACGATGCCTCGCTGAGAGGGGATCTCCGCTATTTTTTGTTCTGTCAGGAATGTGAAGTCCTCTTAATGGATATTTCGTTTATTCGAGATAATACCTCTAGTGTATTTCCACATGCCGGGAGGCGTAATATTTCTGTGTATTTCCTGAAGGCAAGGTAAATTAACTTTTCATTAACTCTATCGATTTTTGGTCGTGAGCGATTTTTGATTCATAGCCTGTCTTCGAAAGTCGTCGTCACGAGATGTTTTCCCAGCTCACATGTCGCTGTATTGTACTGCATCGGTTGATGCATGTCCCAAGGACCATTACTTGCTACTTTGTTACATGAACTAGGTTTGGAAAACCTTTGTTATCTAGAGGATATTTTTGAGGACATTATTTATACTTCGGCAGACGTGTCTGTCTTGCTGAAGTCAGATTAAGGAGAGTGAACTGATCTCATACATCTGGTTATCTCCTGGCTGTTATAGAAAAGGATGGAGTTTTTCACCTGACTACATTTACAGCACTATGAAATATAACATGCATCTGACTCATCATTGTAATGCTGTCTACCGTCCATTGCTGTATTGAATGTTGCTGTGATAATGACTGTTTGATGTGCCTACATATTCGCGTATACATTTTGTCACTGTGGCGTCCACAATAAATGATACAGAAAAACGTCACTAGCTGTTACAAGCATCATTGACTTTATACGTCGTGAGTTAACTGACGTCTTTTTATGGATTGCCCTGTTTTTGTATGATCATTGTTTTGACTGAACACATCTACACACTACACAAAACCAGACCACGGGCACCATCACTCACCTCATGGTGCACGCGTCATTTGGCGGCCAATTACTCAATCATAATATAAATTGGGCGTCATCATTTGGTGGCCATAAGCTGGTTTGATCTGGTACCAGCAAACACGGGGTCCCTTACCCACTTCATTTTCAACAAGACTTCATCAGCATCCTTCAAGAAATTAACATTCTTCAATACAGTCAACATCTTCAAAATTTTCAAAGTACTCGGCGTTGCCCGGTAAAAGTCAAAATTTCAATTTTTTGACGGAAACAAGAATTTGACAGTACCCGGCGTTGTTACATGTTGCCGGATAACTCGGACTGCTGTTATCTTTTACGCAAGTCAAGCAAGTTGCTGCTGTCAAGGTTCCAGTGCTGTCGTTTTTTGTGAAGGTCAAGTGCCGGTTGAAACGGGTTGTTTTCTGAAGAAGGCCAAGTACCGATTTCCATCAACTTACTTTTGGATTAGAAGGTCAAGTGCCGAAACAACTCAACACACAGTATTTCAGAAGCTCTTGTACCATCGTGTTAGCAGTGGAAGCAGTTCAGATGTGCCATCATCGTTGGAGCTTCGCTCTTTAGGACGTTGATTGACATCCGTTTTTTCTGCTGTTCTACGATTGGAAGCCTATAAGTTAAGTGGCCTGTTTGTATGTAAACTGTGCCCTTATACTTCTGCTGAGTCTTCTGTGTATCATCTCATTCTATATGTTATATGTTATTGTATATTTATATGTTTATATTTCAGCGGGTTCTCGGTTGGGTGGTGTCTCCGTTAGATTATGCCACGTCATAGAGGTCGTCTATTGTGAGCGTTTTCTGTAGGGTTTGCAAATTTCCGATACTGGAATTTGCTAAGCGACTTCTGTTGCTATTTATGTTAGCTGTGATGACATGTTTTAATATTGTTTTCGTTATTATTTCGCATTCTTTAGTTTTGTTTTGATTTGTTTGTATTTGTTAGCCTACTCTTGTCTATAATTTAGTTTCATACAACATTTTTGTTTATACACTGTGGTGTCATGTATTTTGTTTAATTCTATCGCAGATATCGTCACATTTTTTGTGATATTTCATTAATTTCTGCTTTATTTTTAGTTGATTTCTGCGAACGTTTTTGTATTGTTGCTGATCTTTGTTATTGTTTACATTGTTTGCATTGTTTACATTTTCAATGTTTACATTCTGCATGTGTTTACATAGTCATTGTTTACAGTTATAGTAATTAGTTAATGGGCTATGCTAATGCACTGTTACTACTACACTGATGATAAATGAATGATGAATAGTGTCGTGCACTATTGAATGAGAAGTGCACTTATGATCAAGAATTGAGTGTTGATATTTCATATACAAGTTCTTTGATTGGAGACTTGTTTCCCACAGAGACTGGGATAATATAATGTGATGTGAATATACAAGTGCTTAATTAAGACTTGTTACACTTAGGTTTGAAATAAATTAGTTAATTATTTCAGGTTTTGGACTCATATGTTAGATAACATGTCTACATTTGAGCACTTTATTGAGCAGGGTAAATTGCTTGGGAAGACTGGTGATAAGTTAGAAGAATTTGCAACTGCTCGATATGATAAAGCAATGGAAGCTGAACAAAAGGAACTGCAGATGCAGGTGGATGAAAAAAGATTCCAAATGGAAATGGAAAAACAAAAAAGGGAATCAGAAGCTGAGGAAAGAAAACTCCAGCTAGAAGCTGAAAGATTTCAAAAAGAGGCTGAAAATAAAAGACTTGAAAAAGAAGCTGAGAATAAAAGACTTGAAAAAGAAGCTGAGAATAAAAGACTTGAAAAAGAGGCTGAGAATAAAAGACTTGAGAAAGAAGCTGAAAGACTTCAAATAGAGGCTCAGGCTGAGGAAAGAAGATTACAGAGAGAGTCTGATGAGAGGAAAGAGAAAGCAAAAATGGAACATGAAGAAAAGGTCTTAGCTTTAGAGTTGGAAAAATTGAAATTGATGAACATGAGTAATGGTAATGATTCAAACAAGGGTTCATCTTCTGGTAAGGCTAATAATGATACTTTTAAGATTAAGTTACCAACATTTAGTCCTTCCAGTGATGACATAATGTTCTATCTGGACAGATTTGAACAAGCATGTACAGCTCATAACATAGACAAAGCAAAATATGTTTATCAGTTATCAGGGATACTGACAGGTAAAGCTCTAAGTATATTAAATATGGTGGATGAACCTGACAAGAACAATTATGAGGTTGTCAGGGCCGCTTTGTTAAAGAAATATCAGCTTAACGAAGACGGCTATCGTCTACAATTTAAAAACATGTTACCTGAAAATGGAGTTGAATTCTCCGAGTTTATTGCAAGAATACGCATTACTTTCTCACGATGGGTTGAACTATCTAAGACGGAAAAAACTTATGAAGGACTTATGGACTTAATACTTAGAGACAAAGTCATGTCGTCTGTCAATGAGTCTTTCCTTGCTTTCCTTCATGAACGTAAACCTAAAACAATAAAAGAAATGGAAGATTTCTGTTGCCAATACGTAACTGCGCACCCACACATAACCATGGGTAACTCTAAGGTGAAAGAAGGTTTACCAGTTGCTTCGGCAGCTCCGTATGGTCAAAACTTTGCTCGTAGATTCCAACAAAATTTTGATAGAAAGAGTAGCGGTAATTTCTGTCAAAATCATGGAAATCAATTTCATGGTGATTCTTCTTCGAAGAATTGGAGACAACCTGATAGTACTCGTTACTATCACCCTAATAATTATAGGCATTTCAAAAGAGGATATGGTAATAGAGGTTATTCCTGCCGAAGACCTCAAAACCAAACAAATAGATGTTCGCATCAATGTGAACATGATAGTAATCGTGGAAACTGGAATTCGAACCAGGATAACAATTACAATAGAGACAATAATAACTGCAGAGATAATAATAACTCTGATAACTTCAGAGGTTATAATAGTCGGGGTAGATCTCAACACAAAAAAAAGAGATATCAGCAGGCTAATGCTGTACAACAGGAAACTGAGGGAGCCTGTAATCATGTTGTTGATAGTAAAAACTTTGACGCTGTCACTGGTTCTGCTTTTGACTTTGAGAGAGCAAACAAATGCCCCCAATGCAGTACTTTATTCGAACCGGGTACCATAACTACTTTGAGTTGTGGTCACCCACTTCCCGCTCTTCCTGCTGCTGTTGCGCATGACGGGAGGGGTTCTTTAATCTACATAAGGGTCTTGTTAATGATACTCCGGTCTCACTACTTTTCGATTCCGGATGCACCACTATTGGTGTTAGACAATCGCTTGTAGATCCATCTTGTGCTACAGGAAGGGTTATTAAATGTGTCACATTTGGCGGCACTCTAGAAAAATATCCTACTGCTGTAATTCGCATTGCCACTCCTTTCTTTACTGGAGATGTGCATGCTTGTCTCTTACCTAATCCTATTGCGGACCTTATTATTGGTCGTATTCACGGAGTTAGGGAGTGTACCCCACAGCAGATTGCTGCTTGGGAAGATAATAACATGCAAGCTACAAATGCAGTAGTTACAAGAGCACAAGCTCTACAAACACCCGAAACTTCACTGAATAGTGATAATGAAGTTGATAGCCAAGATAGTCACTTAGTAATCACTCGTGACTCTTTCATAAAATTGCAAGAAGAAGATCCTTCTTTAAAAAAATTCTTCGTTCTTGCGAAGAAAGGTGATCCGAATCAGGATACAAATAGAAAATCTTGGATTGCAATGAGAAACGGCGTACTTGTACGTATGGTACAAGATTCGACTACGTCGGCACATTCGCAAATTCTTGTTCCCAAGAGCATGAGAGTGCAAATATTACAACATGCTCATGACTCGCAATGTGCTGGACATATGGGTTTTGCCCGTACGAAGTCGAGAGTCCTTGCGGCTTTCTTTTGGCCTTTTGTCAATAAGGACATTCGTATTTACTGCCGATCATGCAAGGTATGTCAGGAGGTCAAATCTAGAGGACCACGACATGCTGCGCCTATCCAGGCTGCTGACATTCCTATTCGGCCGTTTCAGAAAATGGCCATAGATATTATTGGCCCTTTTAAGGTCAAGTCGGCCAGAGGACATCAGTTTATCCTTACATGTGTCGATATGTGCACACGTTGGCCAGAGGCTATTCCTCTTAAGAGCATATCTACTACAGATATCGCAGATGCTCTTTGGTTGATATTTTCTCGCTTGGGGTTCCCCAGAGAAATATTGTCAGACCATGGCACTCAACTCATATCTGACACTATGTCACAGGTAATGTCTACCTTACATATTGAACGATCTCTCAGTAGTATCTACCATCCTATGTCTAATGGGTTAGTTGAGCGTCTGAATAGAACGCTCAAGACTTTGCTTGGTAAGATAACTGAAGATCATCCTCAAGATTGGGACAGGGTTTTACCCGCGGCTCTCTTTGCCTATAGAGAAGTCCCTAATGAACACACAGGATTTTCTCCCTTCGAACTTGTCTTTGGCGCGCGTCCACGCGGCCCTATGTCTTTATTACACGATCTCATCACTGCCGATGATATTAGCGATGAAACTCAATCCTCATATGAGTATGTCATTGCTCTTAGACAAAAGATCATTGAGGCATGTAAGCTAGCAACTGCTTCATCAGAAATTGCTAAAGAGAAGGCAAGGCAGTTTGCTAACAAGAATAGATGTCTACGACAACTTTGTCCAGGTGACAAAGCATTCGTCCTACTCCCCAGTAGGGAAAATAGACTTCTTATTGCATGGAAAGGTCCGTATGCAATAGTCTCTCGGATTTCCGATGTTGACTATGTGGTCGATATTGATGGAAAGCATAAAACTTTCCACATAAACATGCTTTCGGAATTTCACGAACGTCCGGACTATTTGCTGCCTATTTTCCAGGCAACGGATGATGCTCCTGCACCTCACGGTCATTATTCATCCCTGTCTGTCATACAGGATGAGGAAGCTACCTTCTCTGATGTCAACCTTCCCCTTCCAGTGGTTCCATTACATTCCACGGAATCTTGGAAAAACGTTTCTGTTTCTCCTAATCTTTCTGGTGACGAACATCGACAAGTCTCGTCGATGTTACAAACATTTCAGGATGTTCTCACTGACATTCCTGGACACACAGATGTCATAGAACATGACATAATTCTTACCGACAATAATCCAATTAGGGTTAGGCCGTATCCTATTCCTATACACTTTCAGTCGCAAGTGGAAAAGGAATTGGATGAAATGATTCAGGTAAATATAATTGAACCATCGACTTCACCATATTCTTCTTCCATGGTTATTGTCCGGAAGAAGGATAAGAACATACGAATTTGCGTTGATTATCGCAAATTGAATCAGGTCACAAAGTTCGATGCTGAACCGATGCCTTTGTTAGAAGATCTACTGATTAGACTTTCTAATTCTAGATTCTTCACTAAACTTGACTTGTCTAAAGGTTATTGGCAAGTGCCTTTAGCAGAGCATGCCAAACCTCTTACTGCTTTTTCTACACCTAGGGGTCTATTTCAATGGAATGTTATGCCTTTTGGTCTCATGAACGCCCCTGCCACTTTCGTTCGCATGATGCGTCGAATTCTGTCACATCGTTCGGATGTCATCGCATACTTAGATGACATCTGTCTCTTCAGTGATACCTGGGAAGATCACTATTTAGGGTTATATGACTTACTGTCCACTCTACGTGAGAATAATTTGACAGCAAAACCTTCTAAAGCTTTTGTTGGTTTTGGTGAAATCTCTTTCCTGGGTCATCGTGTTGGTCATGGTCTCTTGAAGACAGAAGACCACAATACTTCCAAAATACTGAACATCTCTGTTCCTAAAACGAAGAAACAAGTTAGGAGTCTCTTAGGTTTAATTCAATTTTATGGGAGATTTATTCCAAATTTATCTTCGATCATGGCACCTCTCTCAACATTGTTGAAGAAAGGTTCGCCTAATCTGGTCCGTTGGTCTGAAGAATGCCAATCTTCACTAGACCAAATCAAGAATATATTTTCTTCTCCTCCCATCTTAAGATTACCTACTCTTGATAGGACTTTTGTTCTTCGGAGTGATGCTTCATCCACTGGGATTGGAGCAGCACTGATGCAAGAATATGCAAATACTCTGCATCCTGTTATGTACATTTCTAGAAAACTAAATGCGGCAGAGAGGAACTACTCGGTTTTAGACCGTGAGTTGTTAGCGATGGTTTGGTCAATTCTAAAGCTACAAAGATTCCTCCTGGGCGCACATTTCATTCTAGAGACTGATCAGAAAGCTCTTACAGCTATTCAGACTAAGAATTTGAAGAGTTCGAGATCCACTCGATATGCTATAGCTCTTCAACCTTTTCACTTCACGGTACGAGCTATCCGTGGTGCGGATAATGTGATGGCTGACATTTTGTCTAGATGCCCACATGACTCCAACTAATACTTCTGTCCTATATTTCCATATATTACAGAGTCATAACACACCTATATTTCTACAATAGATTAGCACATCTGTACTTACTTTATATGTACACACTATCGTGCTTTGTTGTCATCTTCTTCTGTTCGTTTTTTAAGATGATAGAGGAGGACTGAGTAGTTAATATAAGGGCCGTTAGTTTACTAAACAGCCACAATTATTAATAATGTATTGTACCTTATGAAGCATATTAGTTATTAATTAGCATTATATTGCTTGTACTTTCTCAGAATGTCATTGATGAGCTGAGGACTTACCTTACTATTATCAAGCATGACGAGTTCTAGATTGTGTACTTACCCTCGGAATACCAGAGCATATGTCCTGGATCGTCATGTAGTTTAACTTTACTATGTACTTATGTCATTACATGTCAAAGAATGTACTATTTAAATTTTCCTATCAGATTTGTACATCCATTTTTAAAGACAATATTAGAGTATGCTGTTTAATGATGATTATGGTAACTTGCATACGTATATTGTGTTTACATGCTAACGTGATGTGTGTTGGTGACACCTCCCCGATGTGAATATTTTTTGAGACATATTTATTTTTCTGTTGAGGTATATCCTCACCAGACACTCTATATTTAGCCTCATGTTAGGCAATTTAATTAATTATCAGCGCATAATTCGTGCGTTTTGAGCCGCTTATCGCATGCTCTTTGATATTTAAAAAAAAAATATGTTCCACATTTTTTTTTTATCGGGAGGAGGTGGTGATATGTTGCGTGATAAATTCTCGCAACATCGTTTTATTACAATATCTATTTTATAACGCAAGGGCAACAACTGCTTGAAATGTATAGTCACTTTTCTCGGTAAGCATTTGTCTTCTCGCGTTGGTATTGAATGCAGTTAAGTTTTGAGCTGTGGTCATTTTGCGCTGGACTGCGCATGACTTGTCTTGCTTCTTGGTCGATCGGTTTCCGCCCACCACTAGTGGAGTGAGCGATTTGGAATGGCGAAAGAGATGCCTCGTTGAAGAGGAGATCTCCGCTATTTTTTGTTCTGTCAGGGATGTGTAGTCCTCTTAATGGATATTTCGTTTATTCGAGATAATACCTCTAGTGTTTCCCACATGTCGGGAGGCGTGATATTTCTGTGTATTTCCTGAAGGCAAGGTAAATTGACTTTTCATTAACTCTATCGATTTTTGGTCGTGAGCGATTTCGATTCATAGCCTGTCTTCGAAAGTCGTCGTCACGAGATGTTTTCCCAGCTCACATGTCGCTGTATTGTACTGCATCGGTTGATGCATGTCCCAAGGACCATTACTTGCTACTTTGTTAAATGAACTAGGTTTGGAAAACCTTTATTATCTAGAGGATATTTTTTGAGGACATTATTTATACTTCGGCAGACGTGTCTGTCTTGCTGAAGTCAGAT
Organism: Oreohelix idahoensis; assembly: GCA_024509875.1. Lineage (NCBI taxonomy): Eukaryota > Metazoa > Mollusca > Gastropoda > Stylommatophora > Oreohelicidae > Oreohelix > Oreohelix idahoensis. The sequence continues at coordinate 108,294 of JAMPIV010014957.1, read as the reverse complement.
TAAGGAGAGTGAACTGATCTCATACATCTGGTTATCTCCTGGCTGTTATAGAAAAGGATGGAGTTTTTCACCTGACTACATTTACAGCACTATGAAATATAACATGCATCTGACTCATCATTGTAATGCTGTCTACCGTCTATTGCTGTATTGAATGTTGCTGTGATAATGACTGTTTGATGTGCCTACACATTTGCGTAACCATTTTGTCACTGTGGCGTCCACAATAAATAATGAAGAAAAACGTCAACGGCTGTTTCAAGACTCATTGACTTTATACGTCGTGAGTTAACTGACGTCTTTGTATGGATTGCCCTGTTTTTGTATGATCATTGTTTGACTGTACATCATCTACACACTTCACAAAACCAGACCACGGGCACCATCACTCACCTCATGGTGCACGCGTCATTTGGCGGCCAATTACTCAATCATAATATAAATTGGGCGTCATCAAACACTCTACAAGGATATCTTAAAGGAGTCACTGATAACTTTTCAAATAACAATATGTATTCATTGCTGTCATGAATGAATATGTGTCCTGATTCAAATACAAAGGGAACCAGGAATCACAATCAATTTTAATTACAAGTTATAAGTACAGACTTTATCAATATGAATATTGTAGTGACATATATTATTAAAAGTATCCTATGTGTGTCAGTTGTGTAGTAGTAATATGAGGTAATACTGGTTTTGTTTTGTTCAAGCTCTGTTGGTATTTGTCATCATGACTTCAATAGTTTGTCTTTATTGGAACTAGTATTGGAGATGTTCTCAGTTCCTGATATTAAAACAATTTAATTCCCCTCTTAATGTTATTTTTACAATGTCATTTTAAGATGGGGGTACATAATAATGAGCCCAGCTGGCCACATCAGCTTATCTTGCGTGATGGCGGCAGGAAAAGACTCCTCTGCTCGATTTCTCCCCTGTGCTCTGGAGACACCTCACTGCTAGCTAAATGGACCAAGGAGTATGCTGTCCGACTCTGGATTCAGCAAAGCTCTGACCAGGTGCTGCTCAATACCATAAGACCACGGTCCCTGAAAACAAGAAGGATGTACCTTCTACGTCATAACTAATTTATACTCTCTTTTTACACTGAGCACAATACATCACAAACATTGAGTTCAGAGCGTTAGGCCAACTGTCAGCTTCATCTGAAATACTTTATACCAGTATTTCCCTCCCTAATGGTTACTACGCCTCTGCAATTCCAGCATTATTTCTGTCTAATCAATAATCTAGGTGTCAGTGTACTGTTTGGCCATTCCATGCAGTTTTACTTTCCTCCGACACCTTCTGTTCAGGCTGGAGCATTATAGGCTTTTCCTCATGTTCGCTACTGAACTACACATATATACAGGCATAAATTAACAATTTTACATTCAATTTTCATTAAAAGATATTGAATATTTCAAACCTACCACAATTCATGGAAATACACAGATACGTTGACTAGCAATGAATTCTGGCACAAATACTTGCACAAATTCCCATCTGCTTATGTTCCAGGCTTTTATTTAGCAAAATATGAGCTGGCTTCAACGCACTGTTGCTTTATCAAGCTTATTTGAACTAGTGGTCTCGAACTAACGCTCCTAAGTGATTATATCAGCGAGTCTGGCCAATGGAGCCACGTTTCGACAAGTGTTTGAAAAAATTTTACCTTCCTACGTCTCCCCTAACAACCAAGGATAGCATTTATAGTCCGACTAATCGTGTTTAGCCTTACATATCATTCCAGCCAATCAGTTCAAATGTAACTTGTGGCCCATTTCCCGTACAATGGTGGTTTAAAAAATCTACCACTGAGCGATTCTGATTTTGGGTGTTGTCTGACAGCACCATCATTTTATTTTGGCTATAACTTGTTAATTCCTAGACTATTTGCGTAACGTTTTACATATTCTTTGTCAGCAAGCCCTAAGGAACCCAAATATACAAATTTAAAAGAGCTACGTGGCTGCGTTCAAAATATGCAATTTCTTCTACCTCCTGTTTCGAAGATGTGCTGTCTGGGTACTGTAATGTTTTCAAACGTAAACCCATCTATTGTCATCTTTCCTAATAAGAGTTTTTCAGGATTTAAAAACCTAACTCTGGGAAGGGTAGTGAATTTATCACTGTCCGTCTGAAAAAAAGTTAGTGCATGTGGCCTTACACGCGTGATAGTAGTAATTGTGTATCGCGCGACGCGTGTTGCATGCGTTCCTGATTTTCAGCCCTCCCTCTCTCTTTCTATTTGAGTCCATCTGTTCGTTCGTTTTGGTAACGCAGTATAATTAATGTTAGGATTAATTTAGGTCATTACGCATTGTGCCTCTCAATGTTTTTCTCAGAAATGCAATACCCGTTTTAATGTGTTGTGGAAACGCTTGTATTTATGCAGTGGCTTATATTTAACGTGGAAACGTTACAATTTGCAGACGAAGCATAAAACAAAGGGGATTTCGAGTACATTCTTTGTGACAGCACTGTTATTTTACCATTGCTCTTTTCTTTATTAGAATTTATTTGTTAGGCTTTATATTTACCTGATAATTTATATATGTGGATTAGAATACTTCACGACAGTCATCAATAGACATGGCGTCAGACCTGATGAAGATAAAGTCAAAGCCATAAGAGAAATGCCTAGCCCCAAGACGGTGAGACAAACACGCTCATTTATTGGTACAATAGGGTACTATAGACGCCACATCATCAATTTCTCCAGAGCAGCAGAGCCTTTGATAGCCCTTACCCGCAAGTATGCACGCTTCAAATGGACAGAAGACTGCCAGAGATCCTTTGAGTATCTAAAAAATGCCCTAACCACCATCCCACTGCTTGGACATCCAGATATTTCTCAGCCCATGATACTATACGCCGATGCCTCAGATAACGCAATTGGTGCTTGTTTGGTCCAACCTGTACTAGAAGATGAAACACCCATCCTACCAAACATTCCAAATGAGAAACCCATTGCATTCCTATCCCACGCATTGTCAAAGTCACAAAAACGGTGGACCACCACTGAGAAAGAAGCATATGCTATTCACTATGCAGTACAAAAGTTTGACTTTTACGTCAGAGGAACTAAACTCATTATAAGAACTGATCATCAACCTTTGGTTAACTGGCTCACCAAAACACAAGAACAGCCAAAGAAGTTACAGACATGGGCAATGAATTTACAGTCCTACGACACCACTATCGAACATATCCCAGGCGAAATGAACACCTGTGCAGACCTCTTATCCAGGATTAAATATGATGATGAAACTGAAGTGAAAACAAATAGAGTCAAAAATGATGGCACATCCTCAGAGATTGACGATAATGCTAAAGAAATTAATGAAATTACTTCATCAAGTCGAAGAAGTACCTCAGATTCCGCCACTCAAGTAGAAGAAGAAAGCCAAGAGATGTTTGACATGAGAGTAGAACAAGCGAAAGATGCAGAAATTGTCAAGCTGCTCACATACGTGAAAGAAAACCCAACAAAAAGTAAAGATTTTACAGTACACCCAACGGATGGAATTCTATACTATATTGATCAGAAACAAGAAGGGACACTAAGAAAAGTCATTCCAGCACATCTAGTCCCAGAAGTATTGCTACAGTTTCATGATAACAACGGGCACATGGGAAGAGACAAAACAATTGATGTCATAAAGAAAAGGTATTATTGGCAAACTTTCTACAAGGACATTACAGAATATGTAGCCACCTGTAGAACATGTAAATTGAGAAACATGAAGCCACATTTAATTCCCCTTCAAGAAATGCAACCTTCCCATTACCCCATGCAAACAGTGAGCATTGACTTATCAGGTCCTTACCCACTCACCCAATCAGGCAACAAATACCTCCTGCACATAGTTGACCAATACTCTGTTTGGCCAGAAAGTTACCCACTCAGTGATGCCACATCGCAGTCCATCACGCAAATTTTTTTACAGGAATTCATTCCCAGGCATGGCTGTCCAAAACGAATCATTTCAGACAACGGTAAACAGTTTATAGGTAACCCATTTAAAGCCACCTTACACCAGCTGAATATTGAGCATACTACAACCACTTATTATTGCCCAAATGCAAATGGCAGAAATGAACGCATGCACGCCACCCTACATGATATTATTAGCAAATATATCAAGGGGAACCACCAATACTGGGACCTATACATTAACCAAGCTCTTGAAGCCATCCGAGTAAACGTGAACGATACCACAGGAATGTCACCCTTTCTCATGCTATACGGAAGAGAACCAAACTTTCCGTTAGACAACCTACTTCGCCCACAAAGAAAATACATGGGAGAAGACCCCATCGAAATAATCCTTCAAGAAAAGTATAAAGCTCACCAGATTGCACAACGAAATACGCAGAAGGCATTTCACAAGAAACAGAAACAACATGATAAATCAGCCAAGCTACCAACATACAAAATAGGAGACAGAGTATACTACAAGAAACATGTACGCAGTTCAAAATTCGATGACCGATGGTTAGATGGCTACAAAATCATGAAACAAACTACGCCTGTAAACTTCATTATTTGGAATGAAGAGAAACAACACCAAACAAAAGCTCACGTAAAACAAATAAAAATTGATAATCACCGGCCCATTCCGCCTCTGACGACAAATACAAGACCAGTCAGAAAAGCCACCCTAAATTATAATCCATCCAGCACAGATTCGTCTGACATATCAGAGTCAGAGACGACAGACTCTGAATTTTACCAAGACGACCACATACCCAGACCACCAACAGATGAAATACATCGAGCAAGACAACAACGAGACTCGTCCGAAAGCGAAGAAGATATCCCACCACTTGAATTGCGTAATCGACTCCAGGACAGAGACCTGCGCATTAGAAATGAAGAAATAATGCCTCAGACGTCACACGATGACAACAACCAAGCACCTTATATCCACACTCAAACTTATTCCCGCAGTGATAAATCGTCAGCTGATACCTATCACACCCCCAGTTCAGGCAGTTCTAGTTTTAACACTAGTGAAAACCAAACACTGCTATACCACAAGAACAAGATTGCTCGTTCAAAACAATCAGATCCTGAAGAAACTATACCCAAGCAGATTGTTGAACCATATACCAGCAATCTTTATGAAGACGAAACTCAACAAGAAATGAGAAATTACAGTGTCAACCCCGGCACAGCTTTGTCAGACCCCAACGAACATAATGACAGAGAAATGGTAGAATTATACGAACAAGAAACAGACATTGATACAGCTAGTTCCATTGAAACCAGTGATGCGGATAGTACATTATTTGTACCAGTCAGCTCCAGCGTCAAACGCGCCTATAAAACAGAATCTGATGACTCAATCCCTAGCAACAAAATTCCGCGTATACAGCACAACTATATCAGACGAAAGATTCTGAAGAAACGCAATCATGTTCCAAAACCAAGCCGAGAAGTGTTAGCCTCATCTCAACTAGTCAAAAACAACAGTGTGCAAATTACTGTGCCCATTGTAACCGGTGCTAACGTTCAGCACAACCAGGTCAGAAGAAAAATCAAGGCGAAACATATACCTGCCTCAAAACCAACAGATGTTCCAGCCATACAAACCCCTACCACAGTGAAACCATCACCGCAATCAAAAGATGTTAAGCCATCACCGCATTCGTCAATGTCCTCAGTGTCCCAACAATCAGCAAATGCAGTGTCGTCGCCTATCACACCCGTCACCACTGCTACTCAGTATGATGCTCGCCTAAGCAGTCGGGACATTGCAAGGTTAGAGATGGCAGAGAAACTGAAGGAACTACTAAAACTTTGCTGAGACACGCCCCTCAAGTCTTCAATGTACATGCCATCCCATGTACCGTCACCGCGAATGTGCACTTAATTTTTAACAATGTACTAACTCTCCCCATGTACTCTATTTTCAGTCTTGGACAGTTCAAATGACTTGCTTACAGACTAAGATGTCAAAGCCTCACTGAGAAAGTTATTTTTTCCAGCCTTAGAATAATGATGCCCAGAAAGAAATCAAGACCAGCCCACGGAGGATTCTAGTTAGACATTTTATTTGGATTATTGAAATAAAGATGACACAGATGATACAATGTTCTTTGTTTACAGACACCCTTATTAGTCAGACAGTTTTTGATATTCAGAATGTTACACAACTTTACCTATAACACATGTGTCATACTATTCTGTTGTAACATTGATCTCTACTTTTGAAACGAATCATATTCCATGTTTCATTCACCAGACTTCTTGTCCTTGCAGATCCAGAGTCCTGTATTTTCATGCAGACACTGTACACCAGTAGTTTTGTTTTCTTACCCCATACTAATATTTCTTTGATCTATATTATGCTAAACTCCTTTATATCTATCACCTTGATCAATCATACTGTTCATACTATGACATCTCTCAACAGCACATAATTCATACCCAAAACTAGTATTGTAGGTTATGCTATTTTTCTCCACAGGATTATTTCAAATGTACATTATTATTTTAGACCCAGATGTATATTAGTACTGTCAAAAATTTTACTGCCTATCACAAATACCCCAATGACATTTGCGCATGCTGAATTTCTGCAAATGAAGAATCCCTTGAGAGCATTAGTATATGCTAACCCCAGATTGAACAAATTGCACCTATTTGTTGATGATGCCTTTGCCCATGTTAAAGAAATAGCATTTGCACATGCTGACCTAGCAAATGAAATACCCCATTACCGCATGATAACCACTAATGACACATGAGATGAAGAAGCAACAGGTTATGTATGATGAAGATGACATTTTATATTAAGGTGAAACTTTATGTTGTCACAGCTGAGATTTTGTTGAAATGTTGATGCACAAAATCCCCCACATTAACATTGGAGGAGGAATAATCTTAGTCTTTCGTGGTTACGAGATAAGACAAGGATATAATAGAATATTTGATGAATACCATGGAACAAATCAGAGCAGATGATTGTTGCACATATGAGGACCATATTTGAAGTCATTATTGAAGGATTATCAGTAGACAAGAGACATAAATGAATTATGATAATCCCATGGAACCACAGGTACTAAGGACACAAAATGGAGATTAAATAATGGAAAAAAAAAATAATGACTGAATAATTGCTACACCCAGAGGTAAAGGAAATAGAGATACATCCGCATGTTTGGAGAAGATATCTTTTTTTTTTTTTATTTTTGCTCATTGCCTTTGTAATATGAACATTGTTGTATAACAAATGACTATTCCTTATCACGAATTACAGAATGTTGTAAGATAGTTAGAATAAATTGACAATGTACTATACTCATAACATACCCAGAATTACAGGAGAGAAAATAAATAAATGGTTGATGAAATTGGACATACTGAGATTTGCTCACCCCGAGGATATTGGATAAGAAAATAACGTTATCCCAAGGACAGACATGTCACAGATATAGTACATGGACAATTAATAAGGATATATTTCCAGTACAGAATAAGAGGAATAGGAAGGATCCACATTTTAAAATATTGGAGCACCATGAGCGATGAATTGGACTTATAAAGGAAATGGAAATGGTACACTGTATGCAAGGATAACCAGAAATAATATGGTTAAATAGTAGTCAGAGTGCAAGGAACTTTGTCTTATAAGAATATTGTAGATTCCTCACGATCAATTGAATATTTTTTCTTCCTTTCTATGTCACATTTTTTGAGTGATGACCCCAAAATTTTTTTTCATCTCATATTGTCAAAAGTTCTTACATCTCAGTTAAATGTTTCCATAAATAATTGTTTGATGTGTTTTGCATAAATGTATTGCTAGATAAGGTACATAGGGAGTTACTAAGGATGAATTCTCAAGATAACAGGAGGACTAGAATAGATACAATGATATTGGTACACCATAAATGATACATTGGTGTTATGAAAAAAAAAAAAGGAGACAAATATAAATTGTATACAAGGATGCCTCGAGAGTGACAACATGGATACATATTGTCAAAAGTATAAGCAGTTGTCTTAAAAGAGAAAATAAAGTAATACGGAACCCAATGTAGAAAATTCATGATGATTTGGAAACTATATTTTTCTTTTCCCTTATATTTCATAAAATGATAGTAACACATTCGTCTGTTGGTTGCTGAATAATTTGATGTTTGAAAATTGATGTATGGTAAGTCAAAGAAGATCGTTGAAGAAAAAATATATATAAAATAATATTTCTAGGGAAGAGTTCACAAAAAAAAAAAAAAAAAATACTGTATTGACAGAAAAGAAGGAATGATTAGAAATAACTGACTAATGGACAGGATCACCACCAGACGTACGGATATTAGAGACAAACATCACATATTTTGAAGAAAAAAAAAATGTAATATAGAACATTTTCTACAGTGACGGACTTAGAACGAGTTTATACACTTACCATTTGGAAAATGTCTATAACAAGGAAACATACAAATAAATAAATAAGGATAAGCCATGAGGTTTTAATGCTTTTATTGTGAAAAATGATTACTTATAAAAATGATGCTGGTTGTATTATCGTATGATAAATATGCATATTATGTTTAGAGATGTTTTCTACATGTAATAATGAGCAAGTGGCTCATTCACTAAAAAAAAAAAAAAAAAAAAAAGAAGATTTTTTTAGTACTTGCAGGCTTTTAATATGGAGCAAATAACAGTACAGAAAAGAGATAACACCCCCACCACATCCAAGAGAATGTAATCAACTATATTTTTGAATGAAATGTAATAGATTATGATAATCCAGCCAAGTTCTGCAAATAAGATAGTTTATTGTTCATTCCCCAGTGTTGCCACTCGTCACATTTTTTTAGTGATGACCTTATGAGTGTTTTGCAGATTTTGTTAGGCAGTGTTGCCAATTTGTAAATTTGGTGAAAAATATTATGATATGATGAATCAGTTACACTTTTTGAAGTTGATGTCCACTACTAGTTTTTTTTACATAGCAGACGACCTCATATAGACATAGGACCCCAGTATAGGAATTAAATTAAATTTTTTGGAAATATTTTTGGACTTAGAAAAATTTTGGAACTTTAAATTTTTCTGAAAATTTTTTTGAACTTAGAAATTTTTGGGGATGGATTTTTGTTATTGATAGTACTCAAATGTCTCCCTACGGGATACATTTGCAGGGCCCCGGGATCTGTATGTAACCGCGTATACCGTAAGTTTTCAGATACAGGCTATATTAACATATAAAATAAATTTTTATAGAAACAGAAGATTAAAAAACTCTTGGCGCAGATGTTTAATTAAACCAGGTTAGCTTCGAAAAGCCACGCATTATTTTAGGCTAAGCTTCGCTTCGTAACGCCAAGCATTAATTAGGGTAGCTTCGCTTACGCCAAGCATTGGTCACGTGATTTTCCCACCAATGGTTAGGCTCAGTCTTTCTTTCCCCGGAATGAACAAGAGACGAAGCCATTTTTTTAGTCAGTAATGAATTTAGAGCGGTGGAGACAAGACGTAATTCTCTTTGCTCAGTGATATTCTATAGAGGAGATTGACTTCGCACAATTAATGCAACTGTGTAACTTCGAAATGTAGAATGTGATGATTTGTGAATTCACGAGAAACGTAAGTAGTGCTAAGAATTGCATGCAATAACTGTTAGAGCCCACAGTCATAACTGAAACGGAGCTACGCTCGAAAACTGGGTAAAGAATTGTAAACCCAGGCATATATCTGAACCTTTTACCAAGAATGAAGGTCCTTAAGCTGAGAGAAAGTCAAACTAAGGAATACTAATGAATAAGAGAAAGTTTGGCTCTTCATTGAAATGAAGAGATAAGAAAAACGTGAAATCTAGACCACATTAACAAATAAACGAAAGAACACTAGAAGGATAGAGGAGCCACGCCATGTTTTAGCAACTTGAAAAGATTACGAGATGCAATAAGGAATATTGCATCATTAAAATAATGCATTGACTTTTTATGCTTGTTTATTAAATGTCAACATGCTATTATGCAAATTTGGTGTGGTTACCATTTGACTTAACCCAGTTCTTGTTGGAAATTGAATAAACATTTGTTTCATTGAACACAAATGCTGTTGACGAATCATATGTATGCAGTTAGCCATCATACCAATTATTAAAGGATCATGCCAAAGCTAATCGTTGCAGGTGCAACACAAATAATAACCATATGCTCTAAAAATAAAACATCATAGAGGATTGTCCCCGAACCTGGTAAATTCCTGTAAGTCTGTAGAGAGAAATCATCACCTCTAGCAGGCTAGCTAGTAATCAAAATCTAATACTCTCGAGTTAAACAGCAACCCCCACTACCCTGCCCGGCCACAGTGGCAATTCATCCTTCTGGCAATGGCCCGCTAGCTCATTCCGGTCTCCAACATACCAATGGCTCGTTGGCGGTCGTTTTCAGATAGTCGTCGCATTTCAAGCACATGTACTGGGTGTTTTGTCTCAACGGCCTTTTTATACCGAGTATACTGCCACAACGCGTACACATTTTCAAGGCCATAGCTGTTGAGAATCGTGTTGCACGTGTAACTTTCATCGTTTTCATGTAATCTGTACACACACCCATGGGTTGAATCTTGCACTTTCCATTCCAGCAGCCATTCGCTCTCTACCTCATGGCAAACACGGGGAAAATCCATTCCCACACTTTTTTTTGCCAGCTTCTCGGCATCAGTATATATAATAGTGGTGCGTTTTTAATGTGCTTCAGTATAAGTATATATATATATATATATATATATATATATATATATATATATATATATATGTATGTATATATATATATATATATATATATATATATGCCCAATGGGCTGATCACCCGTTGGCTTGTCACACCGATTACGGAAACAACGGCAGATGGATCTATTTGTTGTTGCCCTAAAGTCGCCGCTAGGCGTGATGGGAAACTACAACAGAGAAAATCAATCTGCTGTTGCCCTTAAGACGCCACAAGGCGTGATGGCCTCTGACTGCTTGGTCGGTCTTTGGCTAAGGACGGAAGAAGAAGATATATATATATATATATATATATATATATATATATATATATATATATATATATATATATATATATATATATATATATATATATATATATATATATATATATATATATATATATATATAGGCACTACACACTAACTTTTTTGCGCTCGCTGTAAATTTTCAAAATATGACTGGCTGTTGCGTGATAAATTCTCGCAACATCGTTTTATTTCAGTGTCTGTTTTATAACGCAAGGGCAACAACTGCTTGAAATTTATAGTCACTTTTCTCGGTAAGCATTTGTCTTCACGCGTTGGTATCGAATGCAGTTAACTTTTGAGCTGTGGTCATTTTTGCGCTGGACTGCGCATGACTTGTCTTGTTGTTTGGTCGATCGGTTTCCGCCCACCACTAGTGGGAGTGAGCGATTTGGAATGGCGAAAGAGATGCCTCGTTGAAGAGGGGATCTCCGCTGTTTTTGTTCTGTCAGGGATGTGTGGTCCTCTTATGGATATTTCGTTTAGTCGAGATAATACCTCTAGTGTTTTCCCACATGTCGGGAGGCGTGATATTTCTGTGTATTTCATGAGAGCAAGGTAAATTGACTTTTTCATTAACTCTATCGATTTTGGGTCGTGAGCGATTTCGATTCCTAGCCTGTCTCCGAAAGTCGTCGTCACGAGATGTTCTTTCCCAGCTCACATGTCGCTGCATTGTACTGCATCGGTTGATGCATGTACCAAGGACCATTACTTGCTACTTTGTTAAATGAACTAGGTTTAGAAAACCTTTATTATCTAGAGGATATTCTTGAGGACATTATTTATACTTCGGCAGACGTGTCTGTCTTGCTGAGGTCAAACTAAGGAGAGTGGACTGGTCTCATGCATCTGGTTGTCTCCTGGCTGTTATAGAAAAGGATGAAGTTGTTCACCTGACTACATTTACAGCACTATGAAATATAACATGCATCTGACTCATCATTGTAATGCTGTCTACCGTTTATTGCTGTATTGAATGTTGCTGTGATGGTGACTGTTTGATGTGCCTACACGTTTGCGTGGCCATTTTGTCACTGTGGCGTCCACAATAAATGGTGAAGAAAGGCGTCAACGGCTGTTTCAGGACTCATTGACTTTGTACGTCGTTAGTTTACTGGACAGCCACAGTTGTTGATGGTGTATTGTACCTTATGAAGCATATTAGTTATTAATTGGCATTGTATTGCTTGTGCTTTCTCGGGGTGTCATTGTTGAGCTGAGGACTTGCCTTACGAGTTCTGGATTGTGTGCTTGCCCTCGGGGTGCCAGAGCGTGTGTCCTGGGTCGTCATGTAGTTTAACTTTGCTGTGTACTTGTGTCATTGCATGTCAAGGAATGTACTATTTGAGTTTTCCTATCAGATTTGTGCATCCATTTTTAAAGACAATATTGGAGTATGCTGTTTAGTGATGATTATAGTAACTTGCATACGTATATTGTGTTTACATGCTAACGTGATGTGTGTTGGTGACACCTCCCCGATGTGAATATTTTTTGAGACATATTTATTTTTCTGTTGAGGTATATCCTCACCAGACACTCTATAATTAGCCTATTGTTTGGCAATTTAATTAATTATCAGCGCATAATTCGTGCGTTTTGAGCCGCTTATCGCTTGCTCTTTGATATTGAAAAAAAAATATGTTCCACATTTTTTTTAATCGGGAGGAGGTGGTGATATGTTGCGTGATAAATTCTCGCAACATCGTTTTATTTCAGTGTCTGTTTTATAACGCAAGGGCAACAACTGCTTGAAATTTATAGTCACTTTTCTCGGTAAGCATTTGTCTTCTCGCGTTGGTATCGAATGCAGTTAACTTTTGAGCTGTGGTCATTTTTGCGCTGGACTGCGCATGACTTGTCTTGTTTTTTGGTCGATCGGTTTCCGCCCGCCACTAGTGGGAGTGAGCGATTTGGAATGGCGGGGGAGATGCCTCGTTGAAGAGGGGATCTCCGCTGTTTTTGTTCTGTCAGGGATGTGTGGTCCTCTTATGGATATTTCGTTTAGTCGAGATAATACCTCTAGTGTTTTCCCACATGTCGGGAGGCGTGATATTTCTGTGTATTTCATGAGAGCAAGGTAAATTGACTTTTTCATTAACTCTATCGATTTTGGGTCGTGAGCGATTTCGATTCCTAGCCTGTCTCCGAAAGTCGTCGTCACGAGATGTTCTTTCCCAGCTCACATGTCGCTGCATTGTACTGCATCGGTTGATGCATGTACCAAGGACCATTACTTGCTACTTTGTTAAATGAACTAGGTTTAGAAAACCTTTATTATCTAGAGGATATTCTTGAGGACATTATTTATACTTCGGCAGACGTGTCTGTCTTGCTGAAGTCAAACTAAGGAGAGTGAACTGATCTCATACATCTGGTTATCTCCTGGCTGTTATAGAAAAGGATGGAGTTGTTCACCTGACTACATTTACAGCACTATGAAATATAACATGCATCTGACTCATCATTGTAATGCTGTCTACCGTTTATAGCTGTATTGAATGTTGCTGTGATGGTGACTGTTTGATGTGCCTACACGTTTGCGTGGCCATTTTGTCACTGTGGCGTCCACAATAAATGGTGAAGAAAGGCGTCAACGGCTGTTTCAGGACTCATTGACTTTGTACGTCGTGAGTTTACTGACGTCCTATGTGGATTGCCCTGTTATTGTTGTATGAACATTGTTTTGACTGAACACATCTACATACTACACAAAACCAGACATGCGGATGCCATCCATCATCATATGGCATCACGCATCACTGGCCTGATTTCGTTAGAACACACGTTATTTATAGTGCGAGGTTGGGCGTCCGAGGGGTTTCCCTGCACGCTAGTATTTTCATCCAAAACTATTTGTAAAATCTGCCTTGGTGTGCAAATCAGGAAAACTATGAATTTATTTATCTACGTTATTCCAGGAGCGATTTTATTCATCTAAAGCTTAAAACACGCTCTGTATTATTCTACATGTTCCTAGTTACTTGTCTTTTACATTCCTAAGTGCATTTATTTATATGCGTACTTTACACAGCAAAATTATGGACTAACCTGAGGCTTCGATGCATTTAACCAAAGATTTCTTCCGTAATATACTACTGGTCTTGAAAGTCTCTGCACAGACGTGTAGAGCAACATTTCCGTTGTAGAATTAGTGACCTCTTCCAGGTGGTACTTCTTTCCTAAGTCCATAATTAATTGGCATCCTCAACTAGGTTGCACATATTTCGACTCGCCATTTTCTGTTCAATGCTTTTGTAAACATGGCAGAACGGTGCCTTCTGATTGGTTCGTGTATCATGCAGTTCGCATACAGTATGGCGCGTGGTTTGGTTAGAGTTATTCAGAATGACTGGTTGTGAATCCAACCACTTCACGACATACAGTAATGCGGGTTTTCCCCTGGGAATAATTACAATTTTATCCAACTGGTAGGCAGTCGTATTGTTATGTGACCTTTGACCTCCCAAGTACCGGGCCGTGTGTGTGTGTAGTTGAGGATGGAACGAAATGTCAACAATTGTTCAGGTTCACCACCCCTAACGTAGGCAGATTTAAACCCAGCAAACTCTGGGGTGAATTTAGGCGCGATTCTTGAAGCGGCAGCTTAGACGGCAGGCCATACACTACTAGTGGTACTGCGAAGGCAAATACAGAGTGAACTCTGTCAATTTTGACACAGTAATGGTGCTTAGCTGAGCGATCCTACCAGGTAGTTCTACCAGAGAAGACCTAACCATACGCAGTGTTCTTGAGGGCCGACATAATCCATCCCAGTTGGTGATGAGCCCTGTGTCAAGACAGAGGAAGCAGCCCCTGCCATGCTCTGAAACCCTTTTAGATGTACTTGCCTTACTGTACCTGGAGGGCTGGGACAGACTGAACCCCCCTGGCAACAAGACAACATAAATTCAGCAGCATCTGAGATGAGTAGTTTAAAATGCCAGCAGAACCAGTACAGAATAGCTAATTAGTCCACATGATGTTAAATTTATTCTGATATTTTTCAAAACCTTTAATAGATTAGTAAACAAAGCTATCACAAGAACAGCTATGCTATGGACCCCTGAAGGAAAACGAAAGAGAGGCCGACCAAAAACAACTTGGCGGAGGACTGTGGAGGCTGAGATGCAAAGAATGAACCAGAGTTGGGGCACTGTACGAAGGATGGCCGCCGACCGAGCAAAGTGGAATCAATTTGTTGTTGCCCTACAAGACGCCATCAGGCGTAATGGCCACTGACTGCTTTGACGGTCGGCGGCTAAGGATCAAAGAAGAAGAAGAAACAAAGCTTATAGTTGTAAATTTTTGAACATATAATCTATCATCATTTTGTAATTTCATTTCAAGTATGAGAGAATCTATCTGTTGTTATTTTTCTGGTAAAATTTAATTGAGTTGTAAAGTTTTAGTAATTAAAATCTACATCCTGGAGGCAGAGCCATAATTAATAAACACTATTGGGTCAGGATATTTTTGATGTGGCTGGGCACCAAATCTCTTATCCAACTACATGTACTATACATAGTCCTTTGTAGGATTTTGGATACAGAATTTATCGCCTAGAGAATATCCTGTTTAGTGTCACCAGAATTCTCTTTTAAGTAAGGTTTTCTAGTGGACTAATTCCTGAGGAGAGACAGTGCATACAACCTGAAGTCTGGAAGATTTTCCTCTAGATATTATCTTTTATTCTTCCATCAAGTCTGTCACTCTATCCTCAAAATCTCCCGTCACATACACCATTTCTAAATAGATACTATTTACTTTTTTCTCTTAAAAAAACCTCTTGAAGAACAAGTGCATAATCAACGTTTGTAAGTTTAGCATACAAAAGTGATTCACCCAATACGTTAAAGAAACAAATTTGGTGTTGATGGGGGCTGAGTCCGGATACACCCCCCTGTATACGCCACTGGGTCGATTAAGGAATAAAGAAACGCATTGATGAAAAAATAAAAACACTTTGATAAAACTAAAATAACACGCTATTGAAACGAGTAAACTACACTGATGAAAAAAACAACAACATTGATAACACAATAACAACACTCAGATAACACAATAACAACACATTAAGAAAACAAAAATTAACTCATTAAGAACAAATTACAATTGGATTCCTTTATTCTTTATAACTTATCGCAGACTGTATTTGCTGTGTCTTATTTTTTTTTAATTCTTCAAGACAGTGTCTCAGTTACAAGCACGTGTGTATATGAGTTTATAGACACACAAACACATCATCATACATTATAATATAAACTTGTTTTAAGGGATTGCATAGCAGTGAGAACCTGGTTTCAGGTACAAATATCGATTTTTTACTTTTGAGCTTATTTTATTAAATAATCATCGAGGAATCGATTGAGCAAGGTTTTATGACATACAAAATGCATTTGATGTATCAAAAAGCATATTTTCCGTACTACCCCCAAAGCTTACTTACTTACTTACTTACTTAGTCGTTCCCCTTCTACCGTAAGGTGTAGAGGTTTGGAAGAGAGAGCGCCAGACTATTCTATCGGCTGTCTTCCTCCTGGCCTGGTTCCATTCTAGTCCTCGGTCCTTCAAAGATTGTCTAATGTTGTCCTCCCAGCGGACTCTGGGTCGTCCTCGGGGTCTGGATCCATGGCTCTTTGTTTCCCATGCTTGTCGTGGTAGCCGATCTTCTCCCATTCTGCAGACATGGCCAAACCATCTTAGTTGGGACTGTTCTACTTGGGTCTGTAGGGGGTGGCATTTTAGGCCTTGACGTATCGTCTGGTTGCGTACCATGTCTCTTCTTGTTACTTCAACCACCTTCCTCAGATACCTCATTTCTGAGGTTTGGATCTGGCTTTTATGGGTTGTAGTCATTGCCCATGACTCGCATCCATATGTCAAGACTGGGACATAGGTGGAGCGGTATACAGCCATCTTCATTTTCTTACCAACCTCTCTCTTGCTGAGGAATCCTCGATTTATGGCCTGAAAAAGGCTCCCAGCTGCTGCTTTTCGAGTGGCCAACTCTTCTTTGATGCCTCCCTTTCGGTCTATAATAGCTCCGAGGTATTTAAAGTGGTCGACCTGCTCCAGGACCTGTTCTCCCAGCTTAATCTGATGTCTTCTTTCTTCTCGTGATATCACCATGGATTTTGTTTTAGAGCTGCTTATGACCATCCCTCTCTTCTCCAGCTCTTCCTTCCAGACTTGCAGGTTGGATTGGAGATGTGCCTCTGATTTAGCAATCAGGGCAACATCATCAGCAAACCCCCCAAAGCTATGATTTGCAAATTTGTGCCGAAAATGCAAGATTTGTCGCTCAATAATAGCTTAGTTACGCTGTCCGTATCGTGGATTATGTGGTATCGATAAAAAGGCAATTTCGTTGTCTGCCGTATTATAGCAAATTCAAAATTTTTTTTTTTATCTTTCGTGAAATGTAACACTGGAAAACATTTATAATTTTCTTCATGACAATGTTTGACATTATTAACAAGAGGTTGGTTTGAATACGCTATTTATCAACTGTAGTTTTATCTGCACAAGAAAGTGCTTCATTGGTGCAGCTGGTAAACCACTGACGTTATACTTTTTCATATCTTCTTTTATGTCTCTCACGTGGGAATGAAAGGATATAGTATGCAAGATAAATGAGAGTGGAAGGGCAGAATGTTAGACGGGCCTGCGCGCCCAATTCTTAACCCTTCGTTTTTTCGTTTGTTTGTTCGTTCGTTCTCTGTGACAATGTTTCCAGGAGATTTCAACTCTTGGAGTTTGATTATTTTTTTTTTTAAAGGTATTTTCGATAGGGCTGTTGACTGATTTTTCGTTTGTTTGTTTGTGTGTACTTGTGTGATTTATTGCTTTCATTTTAGATGTGTAACCAATGTGTTTATCTTCACATTGTATCTCTCACATGTTATACTTAGCGTTTCTGACCAATTCAAGAGATCGAGAGCGTGTCTGAATGATCTGTGAGTCTTCCGCGTGTCTGTAAAATCTGAGAGGATGTGAGCGTTTGTGAATGATCTGTGAGTCTTTAGCGTATCTGTACAATCTAAGAAGGTGTGAGCGTGTCTGAATGATCTGTAAGTCTTCC
The DNA here is from genome assembly GCA_024509875.1 of Oreohelix idahoensis. NCBI lineage: Eukaryota > Metazoa > Mollusca > Gastropoda > Stylommatophora > Oreohelicidae > Oreohelix > Oreohelix idahoensis. The sequence goes on along the minus strand of JAMPIV010014957.1, from coordinate 90,157 downwards.
GCGTGTCTGTACAATCTGAGAGGATGTGAGCGTTTGTGAATGATCTGTGAGTATTTAGCGTGTCTGTACAAATCTAAGAGAATGAGAGCATTTTTGAATGATCTGTGAGTCTTTAGCGTGTCTGCATGATCTGAGAGTCTTTTGAAATGTTTTTATGAGCTGCGAGTCTTTAAGAATGATCGCACAACCTTAGAGTCATTCAGCGTGTCTGAACGGTCTGAGAGTATTTTAGCGTGTCTATAGGATACCGTTACATGCCCATTGATGTAGATTGGGAATATAGTGTTAGGCCCATATTTTCTTGACCATCGGCATGATCGTGTCTGTATGATCTCGAAAATTGTTAGTGAGCTTGGTGCAGTCTGATAGTCTTTTAGTGTGTCTGTATGATCTGTGAGCATTTTGGCGTGCCTGTATGATCTTAGAGTCTTTTGTCTGTATGATCTAGAGTCGTTTAGTATGTCTATATGATATTAGAGTCTTTTAGTGTGTCTGTATGATCTAAGAGTTTTTTAACGTGTCCGAACGTTCTGGGAGTCTTTCAGCGTGTTTGCAAGATCTGAGAGTATTTTAGCGTGTTTGCATGATCTGAGTCTTTTGGCGTGTTTGCATGATCTGAGAGTATTTTAGCGTGTTTGCATGATCTGAGAGCCTTTTAGCGTGTTTGCATGATCTGAGAGTGGTTTAGCGTGTTTGCATGATTTGAGATCATTTTAGCGTGTTTACATGATATCAGAGTCTTTTAGCGTGTTTGAATGATCTGAGAGTCTTTTAGCGTGTCTGTTTCTAGGACTCGGAACACATCTGGATGTAGCAAGACAGCCTTGAACATGCAACTTTAAATGTATGTGTATTTTTTTTAAGTATCATACATCAAGTCAACATCACAACTCCTGACAGCAGTTTCAAACTAAGAATACGTCACAGAAAGTATGTCACATAGTTATACAAACAGTTAAACTGTTTATATTAATGCTTTTGTTTCAGAGCGTTGTTTATTTGCCCTTTGTTGATGGCTTCTTTTTGGATTTATTCTGAATAGTAATGTTGCTGCTCATTGTTGTTGTGAACAATGATGCCGTAGGAAGTATTTTTGACATTTTAGATAATACAACTTCGTCTGGCGTCAGTTAAGTCATTTGAATTAAATGAGTCACATGCTTGTTACCGTCACATAAATTGTTGCATTGCTCTTATCGTCAGATAGGTGTGTCACAGAAATATAATCTTTTAAATCTTACAACACTTCATGTTAAAGAATATATAATCTAAACGTCACATGATTAAGTCATGTCATTTAATAATTATTGTCACATAACAGTTAATGAAGCACAAACATTGTCATGACTGTAGACATGAGCAAGGTAACAAGTTGGAATGGGCGAGAGATAACATCAGATCCATTTCCTCCACTTTCTTGACTTCCGGCATAGGGGTAATTGATGTTCTGTCCATTTTCTCCACTTTGGAAAAATGGGCGTGTGCTGAGTTCATAACCAATCTTAATATTTTCAGACTGATCTTCTACACTGTCTTCACGTCCGATATCTTTAACTACAGCCCGAACATCTATATCGCAATAAAGGCCTCGCTTGGCCATTTCATTTTTAAACAGCTGGTTCAGATTCTCGTAATCTTCATCCGAAAGGCTTGTAAGTTGGTCAAATTTGAATACCCGAAGAGCACACTTTAAATATGGGGTGATCAGACTGCAAGACATTCCGCTCTCCGCTTCTCTCACCAACGTGTCAAGACATTGACCAAATGTTGTGGCGTCGTTGTATCCTGAAATAAAAACACGATGGCTAACATAAACATTTTAGTATAAATGGACTTAAAGCGTTGTGAGTAATATTAACTAAAATGAAAGTGCTTCACTGTTATTAATGTTACCCAATATGGAAGTATGACTATTACTGTTAAAGTTACCTGAAAGTGACACAATTATAAATCGTTAAAATTACCTAAACTGTATGTTTCTAACACTGTCACACTTTTTCATTTGACCCCCAGGCGAAGCTTGGTACTATCATTGCAGCAAGTCCACTTACAGGTAACCTGCAACAAAGCAGTCATTTTTGTAGCTATTTGTTTTGCGTAATGAGTGGAGCTGGGTTGGCCATGTCCTCAGAAGAGACCCCGATGCCATCACAAGAACAGCTATGCTATGGACCCCTGAAGGAAAACGAAAGAGAGGCCGACCAAAAACAACTTGGCGGAGGACTGTGAAGGCTGAGATGCAAAGAATGAACCAGAGTTGGGGCACTGTACGAAGGATGGCCGCCGACCGAGCAAAGTGTAATCAATTTGTTGTTGCCCTACAAGACGCCACCAGGCGTAATGGCCACTGACTGCTTTGACGGTCTGCGGCTAAGGATCAGAGAAGAAATAGAATGAGAGTACAATCCCCATGCACAGTCCCATACTAATCGACTCCTACGACATGCCTGGTAATCTATCTTTGTCTACTCTGAACACGTCGGAAACTACGAGAGACATTCACTTATCGATATTGCCTTACATGGAAGTACAGTATATCCCGACAGTTAACATTATCTGTGTAACAAGTGTTAATAATGACATCCGTCTAATATTGTTCTCAGATCTGTAACATTTTCTTTTACTGTTGTGTAAAGATAAATGTAAATTAGTACGGCGGGGGGGGGGGGGGGGGGGGGGGGGGGGGGAATTATTTGTTCTCAAAAATGAGGTTGATATCGCTCGTAGTAATATCGTACCGTTTATTAGTAAGCAAATTAAACATGACGTCAGAAACTAGATGTTACAGACTATCATAAACGGATGATACCGCTGAACAAAAGGACTGGAATGGTACGACAAGTTGACTAGTGCAGACGTGATGCACAGACATAGATAAATATTATTGGTACGACAAGACGATTAGTGTAGGCGTGATGGACAGACACAGATAAATATTACTGGTACGACACGATGGCTGTGTAGACGTGATGGACAGTCACATATAAATATCACTGGTACGACACGATGGCTGTGTAGACGTGATGGACAGTCACATATAAATATCACTGGTACGACACGATGGCTGTGTAGACGTGATGGACAGTCACATATAAATGTCACTGGTACAACACGATGGCTGTGTAGGCGTGATGGACAGTCACATATAAATATCACTGTTACGACACGATGGCTGTGTAGACGTGATGGACAGTCACATATAAATATCACTGGTACGACACGATGGCTATGTAGACGTGATGGACAGTCACATATAAATATCACTGGTACGACACGATGGCTGTATAGACGTGATGGACAGTCACATATAAATATCACTGGTACGACACGATGGCTGTGTAGACGTGATGGACAGTCACATATAAATATCACTGGTACGACACGATGGCTGTGTAGACGTGATGGACAGTCACATATAAATATCACTGGAATGAAACTTTAGAGAAGGAAGCTGCTGCTGGATAGAAAACGCACTGAAGAAACCAGTTGATAGCATTACAAGGCAGTTCTTATTCTATAATCCCCAGCGGTTAAAAAAATAGTGATATAATGAAAAACATTTGGTGAAGAAAAAAATTAAGACAGACATAGGGAGATCTTGGAATTGGTGGGAATTTATAGGGTAATGATGTATGAATTAATAAGGCCACTCCGCCGTACCACACATGTCACAATGAAGACTCAGATGGTTGTGCATGTGAGCTAGCAACTTTTTTCAGTTTTTAAAACCAACTGCCGTAGGAATAGACATTGTTAAAGCACATTCAGCGGTTTGGCATTGTTTACAGCAAGGGAAATTGCTACAGCGGAAGGACCCAATGTTTCACATGCAGCATACAACTAGATGAGAATATGAACAGTAAAATAAAGAGGTCTTTCAAGTCGTCCAGCTTTAGAGATATTTGATGAGCGGTTTGAAACATGGCTGGAAGGACATACACGTGAGAGAGATAAAGATGGTGACATTAGAGCAAGCATAATGTTAAGTTTCTTTTGACATATGGTTCTGTGTACAGAATGAGAGAAGGATTATAAAGACATAGCGATTATATTTCCACGTCTTTATGTGTGCAAATGTCAATGTTTGTACGTGCCTGTGTGCGCGTTTATAAATGTGTTCTGCCATTGTTTGCGTATCTAATTTAGTCTTATTTAGAGTGTTTGAAAATCTTTGCCACAGTCACAGCGAGAGAAGGAACGAGCGAACGAACAAACTTTACTTTCAAAGGTTTAAGAATTGGGCACGCAGGCCAGTCTTGCATTCTGCCCTTCCTCTCTGTCATTTTGCATACTGTATCCTTTCAATCGCACATGTATTTTGAGCATTATTTAGGCATGCAACATTATCAAGGTAAAATAATAACATACATTTAATAATTTCAAAACATAATCAAATTTAAGTATGTTAAAAAAAAAATTTTTAATTAAATTTAAACAAAAAAAATAAAATAAACAAAATAAAATAAAAGAAAGTAATGAAACAGAAAAAAAAACCCAAAACAGAGAAACAAACAAACGAACAAACAAAATCTAAACCATTCATAACGTACATTAGACAATCACTTGAAACATAGTCAGATTATGGTGGCATTTAATAAGACCTCTTGAAATATTGAAAACCTGCTGTTGAATGACTAGGGACTTTGTGTGACGTCAGCGTCTGCGGAAAATTTTACCAAAGGTGAGCGGCTTTGAGTCTCAAGCAGATACTGCCACAGTTAGTGAATTGTTGACGAATACACTATACGAAGAGAAAATCAATCTGCTGTTGCCCGTAAGACGCCACAAGGCGTGATGGCGTCTGACTGCTTGGTCGGTCTTTGGCTAAGGACGGAAGAAGAAGAAGACACTATACGAGATCCAGCTTTATGACGTGGGTAACTAGTTTCCTTTCTCACTGTCTTGCCGTCCCTAACTCAAGAGCAGGATCACATAGACTAGATAGATAGACAGATAGATAGATAGACAGAAAGATAAGAAAAAAACTGAATTTTCCAAGGGTTGAAAATCGTGCATATAGGCCCGTCTTGCATTTTGCCATTCCTCTTACTCATCTTTTATTATTAGTTATCCAGACATTCTCCAACATACTTAAAGTTTCATTTTAATGGCGCTGCAACATTATAAGTAGTTTAACAGCATACATTTGCAGTATCTGATTATAATTACGAGGTAAAGTATATTAAAATGAAAAACAAGATCATACAGTATATTAGATAATAATTCGAAAAATCAGATAGGGCGGCATATAATCAGCACTCATAAAGTACTTGAACAGTCTACGATTGTATGAGTAGGGACTGTGCGTGTTTTTCAGGTCATGTGGAAGATTGTTCCAAAGATGAGCAGCTGGGTAAGCCAAGCTCTTCTTGAACTAGTCTAGCCCGGGCGTCAGTACCTGTAATTTGTTTAAGCGCTGACTACGTTTTTAATTGTATTTTAAAAGTGGCCACAGATACATTGGAGCATTCTGTGAAAAGATTTTGTGAGCGAATTTCGCTTTGTTAAATAGGAAGCGCTTTCTGAGGGGTAATATTTTAAGATAATTATATAGATCTATACAATGTGTTTGGTGTTTATAAGCAACTAGGCGATTGCACGTTTTTGAAAGGAATTGAGCCTTTTTGTGTTTGATATGGAACAACCATCCCAGATTGTGGAAAAATAGTCTAGGTATGTTTGTATATGATATGTGTAGAACATTTAAGAGACAGACCGGCCGACAGACAAACAGCAGATGTCACCGGGCGACCTACTACTATGACTATAGCATAATTCGCGCTAATTGTTAGGAAGAAGAGTCACGAGGTTTTATGGAAATAGATTTAAGATAGGCGAGTATCAGATTTTAACTCCACCTATGCCGGTCCCAAGCCCGGATGAAAAAGGAGGAGGGCGGCCTGCATGGAGGCCGTAAGGAGGCAGCCCCTCCACCATGCAAAGGCACAACAGGCCAATCACCTGTTTGCTTTAAATCACGATTACTAGCAATACAAAAGAGAAAACTGGACTGATTCTAAAGGCGACGAACTGGAACGGACTACGGACTACGACTTATGGAACTTGGAACACAAGAAGTATAAATGGGAAGGAAGAGGAGCTGGTGGAAGAGATGAGGAAAGCAAAACTAGAAATCCTGGCTATAACGGAAACAAAGAAAAAAGAACAAGGAGTCATGGATCTCGATGGCAACACGCTGCTCTACAGTGGTGTACCCATATCTGAAAGAGCTAAAGGGGGCGTGGGTTGCATTGTGGCCCAAAATACAACCAATAAAAGCCAGATCCAAACCTCAGAAATGAGGTATCTGAGGAAGGTGGTTAAAGTAACAAGAAGAGACATGGTACGCAACCAGACGATACGTCAAGGCCTTAAATCTTACCCCCTGCAGACCCAAGTAGAACAGTCCCAATTAAGATAGGTTTGGCCATGTCTGCAGAATGGGAGAAGATCGGATACCACGACAAGCATGGGAAACAAAGAGCCAAGGATCCAGACCCCGAGGACGACCCAGAGTCCGCTGGGAGGACAACATTAGACAATCTTTGAAGAACCGAGGACTAGAATGGAACCAGGCCAGGAGGAAGACAGCCGATAGGATAGTCTGGCGCTCTCTCTTCCAAATCTCTACACCTCACGGTAGAGGGGGAACGACTAAGTAAGTAAGAGTATCAGATTGAAACTAGAACTAAGTAAATCGGAATAGCCGAAATACTTCCATCGAGAGACCAATAAAATAAATAGGGAAATATTAAGCCGCCCAACCAAAAGGCTGGAAAAGCCGCACTATTTTTTGGGAAGGAAACTTCGGGATGATAAGGCAGTTGATCTCAGAATGTCGGTGTGTACAGATGTACAACCGGAGATCTTGAAGTTCTCAAGATATCGACTCGGCAAAGATACTATTACTTAAATGTGTGGGAAATTCTGTATGCTGTAAGTAGAACTTCAAGTGACTTATTTAACAGTGCAGAGATATACAGTAGTTATAAAAGGCCACGAAATTCAGAGCTTAAAACACAGTGTTATTATTTTTGGCCTGCTCACAACACGCAGTCACGATAAGGAGAGGGTAACCGCACGAATGAGAAGGTCGCAGTACTTTCACGTGCCGTGCGATTCATAGTATCAGATTAACAACCCCAGGAGTCAACTGAATAACTTAATAATTCGATCAGGGGGATTGGAGATGTGTGAATATTAATATGGAAGAGGAGATTTTTGAATATTAATAATGAAGATGAGATTGTGAATATTGTTATGGAAAGGGCATTTTTAAGTTTTCACGCACAAGAAGATATAATAAGAACGGACATATGATAGACAGGCTAGGAATGCCTCATTTGAATAGATAGCAAGGAGAAGGTAACCAGTGAACGACTAGCACACGGATACATTGTTATGTGGATTGGTATGAAGAAAAATGTATACATTTGACTTTGTTTACTATGCATTGGTAGAATTACCTAAATAAAATTATTGTTTTGGATCTGGAGAGTTTACTCTATTATCTCTCGTTGATGAAGTCTTACAGTAAAGATATATGAAGAAATACATGCAAATCATTGTCACGCCACATATAACAACACAGAGGAAGGTTGGAACGGACTAGGTCACAGATATCAACAAGAATTAAGACCTCTGGCAGTATACCAGTATTCCTGACTTGGATGATATAACAAACATCTACACTATACTAATCACCTCCCCACGGTCACACAGACAAATATAGACATAATGAGAATGCGAAAAGGTAGAACAGAAACTACGACCATATAATAAATGTACTCTCTCATAACAAAGAACTTTGACATTTGAGTAAAGTTACGGGAGCAGTATAATTACCTGTTAGTGGTAATGTGGTACGTATCACCCCGTTTCTGTCTTCTTCACGAAGTTCTTCCACTATACGTTTGATATCTGTAGAACAGTACATCCCTCCTTTGGCCAGGCCTTGTTCAAACCCGGTCTGAAAGTCTGCTATTAGCTGGTTCGTTGTCAACAATCTGTATATTTCTGTTGCAATGAGCACACATTTGGCGTACACTTCAACAGCGTTACATCCAGTCATTCCTGCCTGTACATTTTTCATTAGACCATCCACGCATTGTCCCACTGTTTGGGCATCCACCGAGTATAGCCCTGAAAAGATATTATAGTCACGTGTTGTTAGTGACAACTATTTAATCAAAATAATAATGTAACACCAGTTTAAAATAACCATGTGAAATAACAGAGTCTGAACATATGAAAGCCCATCATGTTTGTGAATTTCCCAGACTACCAGTTTTTGAAACTCCCAGACTACTAGTATGTGAAACTCATAGACTACAAATCTTTGAATCTCCCAGACTACAAGTCTGTGAAACTCCCAGCCTACGCAAAAATGTAGTTTCTCTAAAGTAACAGATTTAGTAAGATGTTAGTGCAATGAAATATGTTAATTTCATGAGAAGTGATTCACGAAACTATGTCAGAGAATAGGGACATTCTCTTTTTCATTGATCATAATAAACCATAGAGCTCTCAACTAGTGCTAAACGGGTAAGAAATCAAAACTGCATAGGCATTACTTTTGATGGCTGTTTGACTTGATAAAAACAAGTTGAAAGAAACCGGATGAGATCAAGGCAAAGAATGGTAATCATGAAAAAAACTTGCTGGAACATCTTGGGGTGCTGATGAGGGAGTGCTAAAGACGTTATACACAGGGCGAATGAGACCAGTCCTAGAATATGGCATTGCAGCATGGGCAACAGCAGCTTGATCAATCGTAGATCAAATCAGCAGACTCCGAAATCAAGCAATGATAATTATAATGTGAAGCATGAAGACAACACCAATTAAAGAACTCGAAAAGATTATATACCTCCAACCATTGGAGGATAGAAGAGACAGCAGAGCTCAGCAACATGCTGAAAAATTCAAGAGACTAAGAGACAAACCTATGTATCATAGAATATATGCTCTCAGAATGCAAAGACTGAAGCCAAGCAACTTTGTAGAATCAACCACAACAAGGATGTGAAATCCATCTACATTGCACACAAGCTTTCAGTTTGCAAACAATTTCATTTTTCTAAAATAATAGAAAACATTCCTAGAATAGATAGAAAGAAGAGCCAGACTACAATGTAGAGATATAAAAATACGCTATGTACTCACCCACACAAAGAACCAGAGATACAATCAACACAGCCACTTTCGTCATGTTGAAACTTCAATAAATCACCTGTATACAGTCAGCCTATTCAATGCTTGCTCCTGACAAATTTATAGGAAGAATTTATAAAATAACGGCAGTTGTGTGTATATTATTTTATATTTATATATTTATTTTATTTTGTTTATTAAAATGTTAACACTGGCGGTAATTTTAAGAGGTACTAACTGACGCTTGAGATAAACTGTCCTTGTAAATAGCTGGTTGGCTTATTTATAGAGATTTGAAGGTTGCGAAATCGATATTTTTAGATTTCTTAGAACATATCAATAGAAACTTGTTATTTGACATTATTTCGTATCCTATATATTATCACGAATACAAGATAGGCTAACCCATAATATGTGGCGCCACAGCAAAAGGTAATAAATCTGCAGGTGTGACCATTAAAAACCGGTCCCGGATCTTATCTGGCAAGTTACCGTGTGCAATGAGAAAAAAAAACCAACTCGAACACCTTTTGATCAACCACGCTGGTGGAATAAGACAGTGGAGACAGCATGGCTGGAAAAGATAAGAGCAACAAACAAGTCATGGCGGATAGACGAAAGAGAAGGACGATGTGAGATGAAAAAGTGGAAGATTTTATGGAGAAGAAGCAAAGAGCCGTCAGTAACTTAAAGGGCTTGGCAAGAGAAGCCAAGGGCACAGAGTGGGAGGCTTTTGTGACAGAGGTGGGCACTGACAAAACACTACATAAATTTTTGTTCTTACATCGAAGAATGAGTAGAAAAAGTACAAGCCGAGCAATTCTTAATGTTCTCAGCTTGACAGGGATAAGCCTGAAGACCCATGCCGAAAAGGGACAAGCATTACTCGAGAGTTATATTGCTCAGTGTGACGGTATTGCCTCCCCTGCTTTGCAGTAATGGTCCAACAGGGGCCAAAATTCAAGAGTATCTAATACGGGCTTTAAAGGTGTCTACCTTCGCACAAAATTAATCTTGGCAGAGATGTAAATAGAAGGATAATGACACTTCTATCACAAAGGGTGTCTTCACACGATATTCAGATAAGCGAAAACAATGCTGCTTTGGCTGAGCACGTTAATTCTAGAATCTGCAGCCCACTTTTGTGAAGAATTAAGCAATGATTAATTTTAGCTCGTTCAAGCCTCTGATTTACTCAGTGGAATTCTTATTGTTCCGGTATTGCTCTGTTTAGAGTATGTGTAGTAAATTGAATGAGACAAACATGCAGTAACTTTAAAATGATTAAATCGAAGTTAAATTTGTAAAATTACAAATAACAAAATTTAATAATCATTTAAGTTTCAACAGTTTGAAAATAATTCAATAGTTTAGAAGAACAGTTTCATCATTGATTTATAGTAGAGTCGATGGGAAAAAAGTTCACTTTGGCAGCGCACATTTTGCACTTAGCTGCCAATAGTAGTTTCTGCTCCCGCTGATGGGTTCTTTTTACACTGCTCAAGCTCGTCGCTGGTCAAGGTTGTCGAATGTTTCTCTTTTCCTAGAAATATTAGGAGAGTCTACAAAGTTGGTCCCTCATCTTAAAACGTAGGCCACTTGTCCCTTCTTGTTCCAGAGATAGTACTTTCTGCTGGTACCACGAATAGAAACGAAACGCTCTTCTGAGTATTGCTTTTCCCGACACATACTGATGTGTCCCCTTTCTTCTATTCTACCATACCATTTATCTCAGAATTTTACCATCGATGAGAATTAAATTTAATTCCTCGAGAAAAAACTTTATTTTACGTTTAAATTGAAAAGCTTCAGCTTTACATTACATTTAAATGAAAAGGTTAATAGCTCAGATAGAATATGTTTACATTTACATTTCCACTGATTCAAAAGTGTTCACAATATAAATTGAATATGTTTTCATTTATGTTTACACTGATTTGAAAAGTTTGACTTTTCCATTAATTTTAAAGTGTATATGTTTACATCGACATTTACACTGGTTTGAAACTGTAAGTATTATATAATTAAAATGTACATCATTTCTTCATCTTTTCCTCCCTGCTCCATATGGAACATGGGACTACTTTATGCTTTTAGTTCTCTTTACGAAACTAGCAATAAAGTAATCACGATCCTTATGCAGTGGTGGTTCATGAAATCGTAATTCTAAACGCCGAGGTTGCCAGTCTCAAATAACTAGGACATTCACTAGCGATTTTCACATATGAATATTCACATGGTAATATATATATATATATATATATATATATATATATATATATATATATATATATATATATATATATATATATATATATATATATATATATATATATATATATATATATATATATATATATATGTAGAAGTCGAGGCCACCACTGTTGCAACAGCTTTTTCTATGTGGTACTAACAATCAATATAACCACCAAATGATAACTATGAAATATGTTACCTCTGTAATGTTACAATGGAATATAACTTGGACTGACACTCAAGACAGTACATACGCGAATGAAATAACTTGACAGAAGTCTGGGTCACAGTTCCATACATATAATATTGACAGCTTAGTCCTGGACATCAGTAAAAATAGTACAAAATACTTGCATCATTACAATATGTAGTACAGTCATCCTTACGTACTGGTAACAACTGCATTCAATGTAAGTGCGGCATTCACCCCTCGCGCATAAATCTCTATCTCTGATCTATATTCAATGTAAGTGCGGCATTCACTCCTCGCACATAAATCTCTATATGGTCTGTATACAATGTAAGTGCGGCATTCACACCTCGCACATATATCTCCGTGGTCCTACTTTCAATGTAAGTGCGGAATTCACTCCTCGCACATATATCTCTATCTCAGGTCTAATCACCAGGCATCCAAGTTCCTCCAGAACTTAACAGCACGGGAAAACCACAACGCGCTTACGTAGACCTCCTATTGGCGCGGGAAAGCCAACAACGCGCATTCAAATAATAGCATATAATAGTCTTACCATAGACCTCCTACTGACACGGGAAAACGACGTCTCTTTTAATCCAAAGTGCGGCATTCACTCCTCGCACATATATCTATACCTCTGGTCTAATCACCAGGCATCAAATTCCTCCTGAACTTTACAGCGCGGGAAACCCACAACGCGCTTATAAATAATAATATATAAAGGCCTTGTAAATACACCTTACGCGGTACATCATCGCGTCACATCCAATATATTATAATGAAAATCACATACACTATTCACATACTCTAGAAACACTGACCGTCTCCAACGACGGATGGCCACAGACGCCCCTTTAACAACTCAGTATTCTTCTCTGACACGTATGCTAACTTCATTCACTTCGCACGCTTTTCTCATGTCCTGTAAACCTCAATTCACACATGAACGCCACTGAGTATTCTTCAACCATACTCTACGTGCTTCTAACAGTGAACTTTTAAATATAACATTCCAAGCTTGCATACTTCAATAATAATACACTCTAAACAGAGTTACTCCTTTCTCTACCCACACACACGTATATACACGTCATGTATCTCATGACCTTAACCTACTTACCAACAAACTTCAGGACCGTACACATAAATCCTTAACACCTAACTCTAGCATAGAATATGACTCAACTATATATATATATATATATATATATATATATATATATATATATATATATATATATATATATATATATATATATATATATATATATATATATATATATATATATATATATATATACTGTTCAAAAAAAAGAAACGCATAGCTATCTGAGGGCGCGTTTCTATGAGTTTGTAAGTAAAATTTGGTGCTAGGGTATATAAAAACCAGCCTCAAATGTTCTTTACAGTGTCAAATGCACGTGTTGACCTGAATTGCGTTCGTTTTTGTAATTGTTACCACGCAGTGGTCAATAGTGTTTATGACGCAATTTTTGACCACAGCTCATGTTGCGCGCACGTCAAAGCAACAAAATGTGGGGTGGACATTATTCACTGACTACGCAACTGAAACCTCGTAACAGGATAACGCTACACACAAAAATTCAGTTCATTTTCAAGGAGACATTTATTTATGGCGTCTCTATCGATAAATTTAAGGAACATTGCTATTGGCCGACTGCATGCAGGCGAAAGTCAAAGTCAGGTTGCCAGGCATCTAAACGTGCATCAGAGTACCATCAGTCGACTTTGGCACCGGTTCCAAGCCACTGGCTCAGTTGAAGACCGGCATCGCAGTGGACGACCCAGAGTGACAACAGCAGCGGAGGATCACTTTATTCGGCTTCGTCACCTCAGAGACAGGTTTACAACAGCTTCCTCAACTGTCCAGTCATTGCCTGCAGGACGTCATGTGTCTGATCAAACTGTCCGGAATAGACTGCATGACGCTGGACTTTGGGCACAACGACCTCACCGAGGACCTGTCCTTACGCGCCGCCATCGCCAAAATCGACTTCTTTGGGCCAACCAGCATCGTCCCTGGGTAGCTGACAATCAGTAGAGACGAGTCTGGTTTAGTGACGAATCTTTCTTTTTGTTGCAGCGTCATGATAGACGGCGTAGAGTCTACCGTAGGCGAAATGAACGTTTTGCCCAAAATTGCGTTGATGAAGCTCCACCACATGGTGGTTGAGGTGCAATGGTGTGGGGAATGATCAGTTACAACGGAAGGAGTCAATTGGTGCACATTGAAGGAGGCTTGAATGCGCAACGATACGTCAATAAAATTCTTCGACCCCATGTCCTTCCACTTTTGGCTGCCCAAACGTCTGTGTTTCAACAGGACAACGCCAGACCCCATTGTGCACGGTTGACCACGCAGTTCCTGACTGCCAACAACATTCTCACCCTTCCCTGGCCATCCCTGTCTCCAGACATGAGTCCGATTGAGCACCTGTGGGATGAGCTGCATAGACATGTTTGTCGCCGAGACGTTGCTCCAGCCAATCGTCGTGATCTATTCCAGGCACTCCAAGAAGAGTGGGCAGCCATCCCACAGGCCCACATCAGACGTCTGATCGCATCCATGCCCAGGAGATGCCAGTCGCTGATTGATGCAAGAGAAGGCCACACACCATACTAACGGGAAAGCCCGTACGCCAAAAAACTCTCGTGACCCAGATGCAAAACAACTGTCAATTGATTGGTTGAACCCTAAGGTATTCTTGTGTGCAATTTGAACACTTAACTCATTAAATTAAAAAAGTTATTGAATGTCAAAATTATGGCTATGTGTGTGCCTTCAGTAGCTATGCGTTTCTTTTTTTTTTAACAGTATGTACGAGGGGCGTTCAGAAAGTAATGCACCACATCGTTTTTCTCAGGAGCTGTTAATTCAAAAAGCATGAAATTTTTATACAATATACATGGATATGTCATGTAAACATCGGTATTATTCAACATAATCCCCATCAACTTGTACGGCTTTATGCCAGCGCGAAACAAGTGCATGTATTCCTAGCCCGTACCAGATTTTGTCTTGATCATGTAGCCATTTCTTCGCTGCATGAATCACTCCTTCATCATCTTCAAACCTTGTCCCATGGAGTGCATCTTTAAGTGGACCAAATAGATGAAAATCAGAGGGTGCCAAATCGGGACTATAGGGTGGATGGGGTAGTACGGTCCACCCCAATTTGGTGATTGCTTCCCGTGTTGCCAGACTTGTGTGAGGGCGCGCATTGTCGTGAAGGAGAAGCAGGTCTGCTGGATTCTTGTGCGGCCGAACTCTGCAAAAACGTTGATTGAGTTTTTTCAATGTCTTAATGTAAGCTTGCGAATTGGTTGTCTCTCCTCTTGGCATAACGTTCACAAGAATCAAACCTTTAATGTCCCAAAAGACAGTGATCATGACCTTTCCAGCTGAAGGAATTGTCTTGAATGTCTTTCTTCGTGGTGATTGCGAATGATGCCACTCCATTGACTGTCTTTTTGTCTCAGGTTCAAAATGATGTGCCCAGGTTTCGTCACCTGTAACGATCTTAGCCAAAACGTTCTTTCTATCAGCATTGAAAATTTCCAACAATTCAGAAGAAATTGCTTTCCTTTGCAATCGGTGGTCATTTGGGAGACTTCGAGGAACCCATCTTGCCCAAACCTTAGAAAATCCGAGAGTTTTTATAACTGCATTTTCACTACCAATGCTGACTAACAGCCGTAAAGCCAATTGTTGGGTAGCGATTCGCCTATCAGTAAGAATAATGCCCTCAGCGCATTTCAACATTTCTGCGTTGGTGTCTGTGGCAGGACGTCCACAGCGCGGCCGATCAAGCAGCTCAGTATCTCCACTTCCTGATTCTTTGATTCTCTGAACCCAGCGACTGACTGTACTCCTGTCGACTGCAAAACTTCCATACACATCACATAGACGCTTGTAAATGTTCACAACAGTTTCCTTCTCTGCAACGAGAAATTATATCACAATTCACTGCTTATAAACGAAAGTTGCTAACACGCTTATCGCAAAGAGATTTATGATCAATAAATTTGCTATATTCTTTTCTTTTCTACCCGTGTTCTCTACTTTATTATCGCTCTTTTATCCTTTTCCTGTTTTTTCGCATTCGTTCGTTTGCGACAAAATATTATTTTCCCATTCTGACTTTGCCGTTTCTTTTCTCATACTGGTAACGCACTGTATTGCATAATCGTGTCAGTCCCTGGAGGAGACGAAATACTGTGAAATTCGTCTCGATAGACATGGGATGGCAGACATATCGTCTAACATTTTCATCTGACACGGCGCTCTACGGTTAAGTTTCTGGGTGTTAGTTGTGAACGGCGCCCTCATGCACAGCTCAGAAATGAGACATGTCGGGGGGAGGTGTCGAAGACGCGTTGTGGCAGTTATGGCCTGCGTCTTAGTTAAGTGTTAAGAGGTAAGGGGAGACGGGGGGTTTTTGGAAATAGCGCGCATCCTTTGTCTGTTTAAGATATATCTTACCCCGTAGTTAAACTTGATTTCATTCATACTCCTAAATCTGCAGTAGACAGATCACTCGTGCTAGAAAATATCTTGTATATTGCAAAGTTCTGAGTTTCTTGGCAACATTTTGCCGAGTTCTAGACTACCATTATATTGAAGGATTCTAGTTCGTGGTATTAATCTGTAGTTCTGTGTGGAGGTAAATATATATATATATATATATATATATATATATATATATATATATATATATATATATATATATATATATATATATATATATATATATATATTTATATATATTTATATATATTTATATATATATATATAGTAGAATTGAGTGATTCAGTGATAACCACTTATTTCATTTTACTAGTTAGATTTCTGTGCACAAGAAATTAATTTATAAGTCTGTTATATTCGCTAGTCGACATGTTACAGTGGAAAGCAGAATAAACTATAATTTCTAGCTTAAACTCATGCAGCTGTAAATGAATTTTATTAAACTGCGAATAATCAGTCGAGAATATTTTAAACTAACTTATACTGCACTGATTCATCATTGAGTATTGACGAAATACTTATGTATTTCTAATTCATGATTGTTGTCGTGAAATATTCTAATCCACATATATAAATTAAAAGGTAGAGGCAAAGCCTAACAAATAAATTCTAATAAAGAAAAGAGCAATGGTAAAATAACAGTGCTGTCACAAGGAATGTACTCGAAATCCCCCTTTGTTTTATGCTTCGTCTGCAAATTGTAACGTTTCCACGTTAAATATAAGCCACTGCATAAATACAAGCGTTTCCACAACACATTAAAACGGGTATTGCATTTCTAAGAAAAACATTGAGAGGCAGACTGCGTAATGACCTAAATTAATCCTAACATTAATTATATTACGTTACCAAAACGAACGAACAGATGGACTAAAGGATAGAGAGAGGGGAGAGGCAGAAAGCCGAACGCATGCAAAATTAAACACGCGTCTCGCTATTAATGCCACCCCAACAAGCGTAACGCGATACACAATTACTACTATCACGCGTGTAAGGCCACATGCACTAACTTTTTCGGACGGACAGTGATAAAAACACTAACCTTCCCAGAGTTAGGTTTTTAAATCCTGAAAAACTCTTATTAGAAAAGATGACAATAGATGGGTTTACGTTTGAAAACATTACAGTACCCAGACAGCACATCTTCGAAACAGGAGGTAGAAGAAATTGCATATTTTGAACGCAGCCACGTAGCTCTTTTAAATTTGTATATTTGGGTTCCTTAGGGCTTGCTGACAAAGAATATGTAAAACGTTACGCAAATAGTCTAGGAATTACCAAATTATAACCAAAATAAAATAGTGGGGATGCCTGACAGCATGAAATCATTTCTGCTCATAAAATTTTTTTTATAACGTGTTTGAAAAAACCTTACGTACGGAAATAGCCTACCATGTAAACTCCAAATTGATTGGAGCGCAACAAATATAAGACTAAACACGATTGGTCGGACTATAAATACTATCTTTGGTTGTTAGGGGAGACGTAGGAAGGTAAAATTTTTTCAAACACTTGTCGAAACGTGGCTCCATTGGCCAGACTCGCTGATATAATCACTTAGGAGCGTTAGTTCGAGACCACTAGTTCAAATAAGCTTGATAAAGCAACAGTGCGTTGAAGCCAGCTCATATTTTTGCTAAATAAAAGCCTGGAACATAAGCAGATGGGAATTTGTGCCAGTATTTGTGCCAGAATTCATTGCTAGTCAACGTATCTGTGTTTATTCTATGAATTGTGGTAAGCTTGAAACATTCAGTATCTTTTAATGAAAATTGAATGTGAATTGTTAATTTATGCCTGTATATATGTGTAGTTCAGTAGCAAACATGATGTAAAGCCTATAATGCTCCAGCCTGAACAGAAGGTGTCGGAGGAAAGTAAAACGGCATGGAATGGCCAAACAGTACACTGACACCTAGATGATTGATTAGACAGAAATAATGCTGGAAGTGCAGAGGCGTGGTAACCATTAAGGAGGTAAATACTGGTATAAAGTATTTCAGATGAAGCTGACAGTTGGCCTAACGCTCTGAACTCAATGTTTGTGTTCTATTGTGCTCAGTGTAGAACTAGAGTATCAATTAGTTATGAAGTAGAAGGTACATCCTTCTTGTTTTCAGGGACCGTGGTCTTGATGTTATTGAGCAGCACCTGGTCAGAGCTTTGCTGAATCCAGAGTCGGACAGCATACTCCTTGGTCCATTTAGCTATCAGTGAGGTGTCTCCAGAGCCCAGGGGAGAAATCGAGCAGAGGAGTCTTTTCCTGCCGCCATCACGCAAGATAAGCTGATGTGGCCAGCTGAGCTCAACATTATGTACCCCCATCTTAAAATGACATTGTAAAATAAACTTAAGAGGGGAATTAAATTGTTTTAATATCAGGAACTGAGAACATCTCCAATACTAGTTCCAATAAAGACAAACTATTGAAGTCATGATGACAAATACCAACAGAGCTTGAACAAAACAAAACCAGTATTACCTCATATTACTACTACACAACTGACACACATAGGATACTTTTAATAATATATGTCACTACAATATTCATATTGATAAATTCTGTACATATAACTTGTAATTAAAATTGATTGTGATTCCTGGTTCCCTTTGTATTTGAATCAGGACACATATTCATTCATGACAGCAATGAATACATATTGTTATTTGAAAAGTTATCAGTGACTCCTTTAAGATATCCTTGTAGAGTGTTTTATGTATGTGAGTGTCACAGTGTTGTCAGTGTGGTGGAATAAATTAAATTGTTTATCTGTCTGTTGTTGTTATGACTTACACTTCATCATACACATACCCTAGACATACAACGTAGTCATCACACTATTCCAGAATAATTCTGACTGAGATATATATATATGTGGCAGCAAGTAAGGTTATCTATAATACACTACTCTTATTAGATATAGATACCTTCACAGCTGATCTCAGTCAGTACACTAAGTCCCCTATAAATATTTATAACATCCCACTTCACCACATATATTGGGGTCTCGCTCTTGGGATTTTGAATCTTTACCTATTAAAAATATTGGGGGTAATTCACTTCAGGGAATATAAGAATTAAAAGGTATCCTTGGGTGGAATTAAATAAGGTTGAGCTCACGGTGCCTGTGTTGTCCATTAGATATATATTTAGAGATTGAATTGTTGGTTAGACATTGTATAAATTTACCTGATAGACAATGGCGGACCTGGCCAAATTTCGATCTGCTGCTGTTCAGACTGCAAAAGAGTTAGGATTAGATGGGCAAGTTATGGTTGCCTATGTCACTACGGAATGTGACAAATTTATTGAACGCGAAGAAAGAAGATTAGAAAAAGAGGCCGAAAGAAAGTTAGAGGCTGAAAGGGAAATTAAGAAGTTACAATTTGAGGCTGAGACTAAGAGGTTGCAGATTGAGGCTGAGGCTAAGAAATTGGAGGCAGAAAGAGAAGACAAAAGATTGGCTGCAGAAAGGGAAGAGAAGAAATTAGCTGCAGAAAGGGAAGCAGAAGAAAGAAGATTGACTGCAGAAAGGGAAGAGAAGAAATTAGCTGCAGAAAGGGAAGCAGAAGAAAGAAGATTGACTGCAGAAAGGGAAGCAGAAGATAAAAGATTACAAAGGGAACATGAGTTACGACTAAGGGAGTTTGAGTTTCAAGGCCATGCTCCTGAAAATGGTGCCAGTCCCTTTGCCTCTGATGCCACTGCTAGCCAAGGAGCCTCAACCTCAGCTATGAATTTTCATTTAGATCATTTTGTTGAGAAAGACGATGATATAGAGAGCTATCTAAATAGGTATGAACTATTAGCTACCACGTATGGGTTAGAGAGAGAAAGGTGGAGCTTAAAGTTATCTCAAGGACTTCGTGGGGCAGCTTATGAAGTTTTTGCAAAAATGAGCAGAGGTGATCAGGAAAATTATGACATGCTAAAGCAGGCTCTTTTGTTAAGATATGAAAAGAATGCAGAATTTTATAGGAAAAAATTTAGGAATGCTAAACTACTGTCAGGTGAAACCTATCACCAGTTCTCTGCACGAATAGAGACATACTTGGAGAAATGGACTTCTCTGGGGAAAACCCAAGATCTTAAGGAAATGGTCCTTATAGAGCAATTAAGAGAGTCCATGGCTCCAGACCTGAGAAAGTTTCTCATGGAACAAGGTGCAGAGAGGCTGGGTGAGTTGCTAAATGTTGCTGAAAGGTATCAAGCAGCTCAAGCAGAGGTAACAGGTAATAAAAAGAAACAAGTGGATAACTTTAGGGCACCACAGAACTTTAATAAATTTGATCCTAGGGATCAAAACAAAGGTAAGCACCAGTTTGATAGGCCACGGTATGAAAATAAAAATAAATTCCCACAATTCGATGAAAGGAAATATGATGAAAGAAAATCTTTCAACCAAGGAAAAAGGTGGTGTAAAAATTGTCAGATGGACAATCATGACACTGACCGTTGCAGAAGGAAACCTGTGTATATGGCAACCCTTCAGGTCAGGTCGACCTCAAGACAGGAGGAGGATATTATGTTGGATACCACTCCAGAAGAGATGAGGAAGGCACAGGCTGGGGATAAAACACTCACGCCTTGTTTCAGGAAATTGTCAACTTGTCATACAACTCCAGGCAAGGGAGATTTTTACATGAAAAACAAGTTGATGTATAGGACGACTGGAGCTAGATCCAAAGGTCAGGGACAGCTGGTACTTCCTAAAAGATATAGGGCAGACTTAATAAGGAGCCTACATGTGAAACCAGATGGGGACCATGAGAAGATAGGTACCATCATTCAAAAGGTGGCTCACAATTATTATTGGCCCAAAGCAAGATGGGACATTGAGAATTTTGTAGAAAGGTGTAGCATAGCACATGAGGGAACACCCACAAGTGGGAACATTTATCAGGACCTGGACACGCCACGGGGCAAAATTAGGCCTGATAATAAAAAGAAAAATAGATTTGATAAAGTGGACCAAATGGAATGGGAAGCCCCTTTTCACGGACAAGCTTCACTTAACTGTTTTACAATGGCCACTATGCGGAGAGTGCAAAAAGATGTCTTACCCCAGGATAAGCCGAAAATCCCTCAATCGGACTTAAACAAACTGGAGGAAGAGGATGTAGAGAGGAAATCTCTCATCAAGAATTTTAAGTGGGGAGAAAGCCCCAAGAAAAGAAAAATTGGTAGCGGTCGTTTTGTGAATGATAATTCTGGGAGGAAAAATCATCACTATAAAGCTTCGAGTGGAAGAGACCATACCGGTGCATGGACAAATAGGTCCACACAATTAAAGGTCCATATGTAGCTTTGTTAAGAACGTGGACTGATGAAAAGGCAGAGGAAAACATTACATCTTCATACCAATATGTGAATGAGCTGACCACTCGTTTAAAAACTGGCTGGAAACTTGCCAATGAAAATTTGAAACAAGCCAGGAAGAAACATGCTGCCTATTATAACAGGAAGGCGAAAGACAGAAATTTGGCTGTGGGAGAGAAAGTACTGCTTCTTTTGCCCGGGAGTCAGAATAAGTTACAAATTGGATGGCAGGGTCCATATACAGTTTTAGAGAAGGTGTCTAGAACAAATTATAAGATAGATAAGAAGGGGAAAGAAAAAATCTATCATGTGAATCTCCTGAAGAAATATTTGGAAAGAGAACATCAGGAAGAGACACACTTGTTGACCTTGTCCATCGCCATGGAGATGAAAAAGGAACCACTTTCATCATTTGAATATCCATTACACCCCTGTGAGACAGCAGCACAGGTGAAAATCAGTACACATTTAACGAAAACTCAGAAAGAGAGAGTGCAACAGGTTCTAAATAATCATGCAGAGGTGTTAACAGACCGACCAGGGCATACAAACCTATTGGAATATGATATGAAACTGATAGACCCCACACCTGTCTGTATGAAACCATATTCGATTCCGTTTGCTAAGGAGAAAGCTTTGAAGGAAGAGATAGACTATCTATTGAAGGAAGGAATTATTTCGCACAGTGAATCTTCGTATAGTTCCGGTGTTGTACTCTTAAGGAAGCCCTCTGGAGAACATAGACTCTGTATAGATTACAGGAGACTGAATGCTATTACAGAAGGACAGGTGGATCCATTGCCGGATACAAATCAGCTGTTTGCCAGACTAAATAAAGCTAAATATTTCTCAAAAGTGGATCTGAGTAAAGGATAATATCAGATTCCAGTAAAACCTGAGATCAGACAAAATTGTTGGATGTAAACATTTAGGAGGAACGTAATGAATCCCTGAGTTGCCTCTTTGATTGAGGATATTCCGAATGTTTCATACAGGATAATAAGAAGATTATGGGATCCACTACGAAAACTCTGCTATCACCAGGTATATGTTATCTCCTCATAACGTACATTTTGAGGGAAATATAATGTTCTCTGGACATGTCATTGCGCAGACTCAGAGAAGAGAAATGGTGAATACGGGTTGCGAAGCAGCATTAAGACAAGCACTCACACTTGCGGCTGTTCAGTAACATAACCGAAATATATTATTGGTTGTAGAAGTCTGAGGCAGATTTCATGAGTAGTGCCTACTCTGAATGGACCCAACTACATAAAACCATGATAGCACCACAGCAGAGTAAAGTCAAGTTGACTTACATTTATCTATGTGTATATAGAATAAAGGACTGACATGGGATGTCTGTTTTAAGAGGGGAGGTGTCGTGAAATATTCTAATCCACATATATAAATTAAAAGGTAAATATAAAGCCTAACAAATAAATTCTAATAAAGAAAAGAGCAATGGTAAAATAACAGTGCTGTCACAAGGAATGTACTCGAAATCCCCTTTGTTTTATGCTTCGTCTGCAAATTGTAACGTTTCCACGTTAAATATAAGCCACTGCATAAATACAAGCGTTTCCACAACACATTAAAACGGGTATTGCATTTCTAAGAAAAACATTGAGAGGCAGACTGCGTAATGACCTAAATTAATCCTAACATTAATTATATTACGTTACCAAAACGAACGAACAGATGGACTAAAGGATAGAGAGAGGGGAGAGGCAGAAAGCCGAACGCATGCAAAATTAAACACGCGTCTCGCTATTAATGCCACCCCAACAAGCGTAACGCGATACACAATTACTACTATCACGCGTGTAAGGCCACATGCACTAACTTTTTCGGACGGACAGTGATAAAAACACTAACCTTCCCAGAGTTAGGTTTTTAAATCCTGAAAAACTCTTATTAGAAAAGATGACAATAGATGGGTTTACGTTTGAAAACATTACAGTACCCAGACAGCACATCTTCGAAACAGGAGGTAGAAGAAATTGCATATTTTGAACGCAGCCACTTAGCTCTTTTAAATTTGTATATTTGGGTTCCTTAGGGCTTGCTGACAAAGAATATGTAAAACGTTACGCAAATAGTCTAGGAATTAACAAATTATAACCAAAATAAAATAGTGGGGATGCCTGACAGCATGAAATCATTTCTGCTCATAAAATTTTTTTTATAACGTGTTTGAAAAAACCTTACGTACGGAAATAGCCTACCATGTAAACTCCAAATTGATTGGAGCGCAACAAATATAAGACTAAACACGATTGGTCGGACTATAAATACTATCTTTGGTTGTTAGGGGAGACGTAGGAAGGTAAAATTTTTTCAAACACTTGTCGAAACGTGGCTCCATTGGCCAGACTCGCTGATATAATCACTTAGGAGCGTTAGTTCGAGACCACTAGTTCAAATAAGCTTGATAAAGCAACAGTGCGTTGAAGCCAGCTCATATTTTTGCTAAATAAAAGCCTGGAACATAAGCAGATGGGAATTTGTGCCAGTATTTGTGCCAGAATTCATTGCTAGTCAACGTATCTGTGTTTATTCTATGAATTGTGGTAAGCTTGAAACATTCAGTATCTTTTAATGAAAATTGAATGTGAATTGTTAATTTATGCCTGTATATATGTGTAGTTCAGTAGCAAACATGATGTAAAGCCTATAATGCTCCAGCCTGAACAGAAGGTGTCGGAGGAAAGTAAAACGGCATGGAATGGCCAAACAGTACACTGACACCTAGATGATTGACTAGAAAGAAATAATGCTGGAAGTGCAGAGGCGTAGTAACCATTAAGGAGGTTAATACTGGTATAAAGTATTTCAGATGAAGCTGACAGTTGGCCTAACGCTCTGAACTCAATGTTTGTGATGTATTGTGCTCAGTGTAGAACTAGAGTATCAATTAGTTATGAAGTAGAAGGTACATCCTTCTTGTTTTCAGGGACCGTGGTCTTGACGTTATTGAGCAGCACCTGGTCAGAGCTTTGCTGAATCCAGAGTCGGACAGCATACTCCTTGGTCCATTTAGCTATCAGTGAGGTGTCTCCAGAGCACAGGGGAGAAATCGAGCAGAGGAGTCTTTTCCTGCCGCCATCACGCAAGATAAGCTGATGTGGCCAGCTGAGCTCAAAATTATGTACCCCCATCTTAAAATAACATTGTAACATAAACTTAAGAGGGGAAGTAAATTGTTTTAATATCAGGAACTGAGAACATCTCCAATACTAGTTCCAATAAAGACAAACTATTGAAGTCATGATGACAAATACCAACAGAGCTTGAACAAAACAAAACCAGTATTACCTCATATTACTACTACACAACTGACACACATAGGATACTTTTAATAATATATGTCACTACAATATTCATATTGAGAAATTCTGTACATATAACTTGTAATTAAAATTGATTGTGATTCCTGGTTCCCTTTGTATTTGAATCAGGACACATATTCATTCATGACAGCAATGAATACATATTGTTATTTGAAAAGTTATCAGTGACTCCTTTAAGATATCCTTGTAGAGTGTTTTATGTATGTGAGTGTCACAGTGTTGTCAAGTGTGGTGGAATAAATTAAATTGTTTATCTGTCTGTTGTTGTTATGACTTACACTTCATCATACACATACCCTAGACATACAACGTAGTCATCACACTATTCCAGAATAATTCTGACTGAGATATATATATATGTGGCAGCAAGTAAGGTTATCTATAATACACTACTCTTATTAGATATAGATACCTTCACAGCTGATCTCAGTCAGTACACTAAGTCCCCTATAAATATTTATAACATCCCACTTCACCACAATTGTGACGATATTCTAAATACAATATCTAAATTAGAATATAACAAGATAGTGCATAAAGTCAAAAATAAGATAGAACTAAAAATTTGTTAGAGAATTGGCGTCTTCACCCACGCCGCTAGTGTATTAGTTTTGATAACGCCTTATGGCCGAATAAAAGGTACTCAATGATCCTAAGTGACCTTGAGATAAAACGTAACACTTTTTCCAAGTTCAAACAAATATTTGCCTAGGAGACAGAATATATAGCAAAAGGGGGAGAGAGGAGGATAGATGGCCCAATACTAACTCGTCGCGCGTTGATTTCAAACTAAAAGCCAATAGCAACGCAGTGGCAAGACTTGCCTTGAGCGATTTTCAAAATACGATGTAAAAGTTAGAACATGTAGACACTTGGGTCACGAAAACAGGCTTAGCTCTTATTGAGAATGACGTAATTCTAACGTAATACGGATGATTCTCGTAAATAGGTTGAAAGTACATGGAAAAGAAGTAAACAGGTGGTAGTCTCTAGAAATAAACAACTAACATATAAAAAATATGGAATTCTGAACCAAGATACCTAGGGCCATAAAAATTATATATCCGGGTGCCTTGGGACTTTCTGAGCAAGAATATGTTATCAGTTACACAAATAGTCCACTAAATGACCAAATTATAGCCATAATACTATAGAGGATCCGACAGACTGTCAGGAAAAGTCATGCTTGCTTAATTTTTTTTATGGCATAATTTTGAAAACAACTTTGGGGAAAGGAGGTACGGGGAATTGGATTGGATAGTATTTAAAGCAAGGCGAAATATTATTGGCTGACCTAAAAATACAAATATAGTTGGTAGTAGTAACGCATAGTGGTTTGAGATTTTTTTTTTAAAAAGTTCATTCAAAATAAAGACATGCTTGATCCGATTGGCCAAAGCCTTTTATAATGTCAAAAAATGTAGGCTGCTCGCTGCCATTTTTTCAAAATATTCTGAGGAGCAAGCAACGATGAGCAGACTTGTGCTTTTTTAAAATACTAATAACAGAAAGCAGTCTGGACTGGGGCAGTGCTGAAAGTGTGCCATATTCTATTGCCTAGTCATCGTACTTGTTTATATTTCCTTGAATATGTGGTAAGATTGATTTTATTAACTTTTTAATTAAAAAAGGGTTGAGTGTAAGAAAAGGCCATGTAAAAAGATTGTAATTAGGTGGTTCCATGGCAGACTTAGGCATGGCCTAGATGTTGATCCATCATATAATGGACTATCCAAGAAGTTTAGAACTACAGGACTATATATGATTGTCATACAGGAGCATTACACCTATCTTATTGCATGGAAAAGATTACTGCTGGAATGACAGAGGCGTAGCAGCCATTAGGGAAAAGAAAAGAAAACTGGTACAATTTGTTCCATCAAACTAGAGTGGAGAAGCTAGGTTGGTCAGAGAGAGCTGACCAAGTTCTTTTGTGTTAAATGTATTATTACCTGTAAATTGGGAGGAATTAGTTTGATGTTAACACAGAAACATAACTTTCATTTACAGGGGTTCTGCTGGCACTTGTCTGGTGCTGGTAATTGCTGATTGAGAATTTGTGCACGATTTCGAAGAGTCTCTGGTACCTGCTTATAGTAAAGAAATTCAAGACCAGAGGAGACTGGGGTGTTTGGCCAAACCAACTACAACTGCTGTCATTCCAGGGTCCAGATAAGTCTTAATATCTGGCCTGGGACAACTTATTAGTGACTGTGAAAGATCTCCTGTGTAGAAATAAACTTTCCTCCCAAAGAATAAAATAAACAATCATAGGTGAAACAAAAGAACTTTGGGATGATTAAAATCCCCAACCTGCCTCCAAGTACCAGTTAGTTAAAATAGATTAATTAACACCAATTGAAAATTTTTGACAATGTACTTTGGACATATTGTTCTTTTTATGTAAATATCTATATATATATATATATATATATATATATATATATATATATATATATATATATATATATATATATATATATATATATATATATATATATATATATATATATATATATATATATATATATATATATCTATATATATATGCGAAGAACGAAATATTCTCTTCGATCTAGAGGGTTCTGAATACCGCTAGCGTCACGAATCGTCACACCCCGTTCCTGATTCAAAACCCCTTTTGTCAACGCCAAGTTAAGCTCACGCAGTGCAACGGAGCCAACGCTAAATCTGGAATCGCCAAACGCAGTAGTAGTTCTCTACTCGCCTATTGGATTACCTATATATATATATATATATATATATATGTAAATATATTTATCTATCTAATATGATTCTCATTGAGAGGTAGTCCTGACCAAAACAAATTTAGGCTCAGGACCAATAAAGATTAACAAAAGAAATTCTAAACTATAAAATTTAACAACTGGAGTTAGTTGAGTCTATCATAGTACTTAATATATGTATGTGTATGTTTTTGTATTGAGGTTCTTTAACATCAATCTTACATTACCCTAGACACTAAACATAGCTCTCAATCATACTAGGCCAAACTATAACTTTGAGTGAGATCGTAGGTGGTATCAGCAAGGTTCTCTGAAACACAGCTATCAATTGTCTACATCAGGGACCTTCACAGATTGACCTCACTCAAGTACAACTTTACTACACACCAACCTTCTTAACATCAAAACCCACCACAATGATGATTGATTTCATGAATTATACCTTATTTCAAGGGAGTTTTAAACGATAAGTCAAGCTCTCCGCTTGCAGTTTATAATGTAAGTTATAACCGAGTACATAGTATGTATAAGTATTTTATATGTTGTTTTTTTTTTTTCTTTATTCAGTGAAAACTGAGGTAGCCCAACTCTACCAGCGTTTTGTACGGAGAAATATCTGTGAAGAACTAAAACATTTTTTTTTCTTAACAAAGACTTGGGTGTATAAAGTGAAACCTATCAAGATTGCATTGGCATCCAGAACGACAGAGTACCCTGAAAATAAACGTTTTTAAAGATTTAATGAAGTAACGGGCCCATCGAGCCTGATTTAATTCTTCCAGAGAAAAACCTCAAGTACATTTCAGCCCTTGCGGCAAGCAAAATATTAATATTATTAACATTCCGACGGAGTTTTGACTAGTTGTGGTGTGACCAAATAAAGTCCTATACTGAGAGAAGGCACCGACCTGACATTCCTCATTACTAGAAACCTACGCTATTGACACTGTGCTCGCTGGTAACGTTCGTGTCTGGACAATTTTAATGTGACTTACACAGATCTCCATAAATAAGAATAACCAAGAAAACGTTCCCTGAAGTAGTGAATTCAACCCGTCTTTTTGGAACTGGGGTTCTCTTGGCCAAGACTACCATTGGCGAGTCTGTATGTGCATGTCCTAAAAATTGTGTTTCCAGAAGTTGCTACCAACGCTGTAAGTACGAATGAAAGCACGTGATCACGGCTGACTGAATAGAGTGAATGCAGGACTGAGTGATTACTTTATTGTTGTATTTTGGCACCCATTTTGCTGTCTTAAATTTCTTTATGCAAGTTTTTGTTGCTAACAATAATTTCCTTAGGATAGATCAGAGTATCAAAGTCTGTTCATACCTTTAAAGGGAAATCTTAGACTAAATCATATGTATCCGTGACTCTTTGGGGCTATCACTTTTCTTCTAACAGGACTGTGGGCTATACATCGAGGGAAAGGATCCTACCAATGGGTCTATCATTCTTGTAGAAATTCATTGACTTTATGACTATTTGTATATGTTTGATGTAATTTTATATGTTGTGATGGAAGTTTATTATGATAATTAAACTTAACTTAAACTTATTCCAGTGTGTCGGTCAGTTCGTTCCCAAATATCTATATTTCCATTGTCATAGTTTCACGTCTGAGTGTCTATTGTAGTCACTTATGTGTGTGTGTGTATGGGAGGTATATATATACTACTATATATATTATATTAGATTTGTCTGACTAATCTAACTCTGTTGTAGATGATAGGCTGACTGAGAGAAGCTTCTCGAGTGTCAGAGACAGAATCTACTATATTTCCTCCACCTCACTCGTGAAATCTATTCCTATTTTTTTCACCTCCCCACTGAGCTATCACTTATTTCTATGTCTATTCAGAAGGGCCAACCAAAGTCTTAATACAAATCTACGACAACGCTCCATTTCAACGGTTTAGGGCAGCCGTATTATTTGGCCGGTTGCAATGCAATTTAGTGCACACAATTGGCGCATGCCATATTTAAAGTGTCCAAAATTTCATTCGTTTATCTTCATTATTAGCTGAGAAAAATGATGTGGTTCACTACTTTCTGAACGCCCCTCGTATATGTCACAGCGCTATTTCGCAGTGCATCTTAGGAATTTCGTTCGGCGGAAAAGTCAGCCGGGCAACGCTAGGGATTGCCGAACCGGTGAGTCATGTGACTATCGGAAGCTGGGAAATCAGACGCAAAATTAAGAGAGTGAGAATCTAGCCACCGTCCTGGTAAGACGGATTCTTCCCTTTGCCAACAAGTTAGCTGTGAAGTTCATGTTATGGACTGTGTGTTTTGAGTGCTTGCCATATTCGGTCTTAGTGGATTGTTATGGGGTTATTCTAGTGCAGTGTAGTGTCTAGATTGTATAACTTTCAGGCCGTAGATTTATAAGTTGACAATGACTTGAGTATTTCTTTGTCACAGTATTGTTGCTCAGGGAGCGATAGTCATTGCAGTGTTGTTTCAGTGTAGGTCGTACTGTCGTGTATGACACTGATAGATCAAGCTGTTAAGGCAAGTTACATTGGCATTTTATTATTGTATTTTGATATGTTTATTGGCCGTGTGAGGCCTTTTGTATTGTGCATAGTATTAAAGGGAAGTACCTGTAGAAGGTGTTGATTACATATGTCAGCCATTGTTGTGTGGTCATACTTCTGGAAGAACGAGCGTATAATTGTTATTATAAATCCACACTGCAGTGGTGCAACCATAGTAAATTGGTTTCTGAACTCTGGGGAGCTCTTGTCCGATTCTTTAGAGGTCGTGGGGCCAATATTATAGATTATAGAAGGCTAGAAATTGTTATGCACACTGATTGATAGAATGTGATAGCAGCATGGTGTTCACTTCACCGTGTTTTCCAGTCTTTCTCGGTAGTGTGTTCTCGGTTTGTTGACAAACAGTAGCAGTGAACTGTTTAAGTTCTGGTGGTGACCCGCTAGCGGGATTTGACCTAGATTGGAAATAAGGCACAGGAAAGGTTGGTGTTGTCAGTACAGATAATATTTGACAGTTATTGTGTTCGATGCTGTTTGGGGAAAGTTAATTTTGTGCTAGGGTGCTAAGTATTGATAGAAGCAGTGTCAAAAGTAATAGAGTAAGGTTGCAGCTGGCGGTTGGCATCACATTTCGATATATTACAAGTGACACCTTGTAGCTCAGTGCTAGGAAAGTAGTGATCCAGACGAAGCAGCGCAGTTTAGTTGTGCCAGGTGTCGTCAGGTGGTTCATAAGCGATGTAGAGAGAATAGTTCGTCAATAATTGTTGGTGATATTCAGACCCTGGTAACTGACTGTGGTGTCGTCAGAAGGGAATAGTTCGTCAATATTTGTTGGTAATATTTGGGCGGAGTTGTGGATTTTAAAGTTGCTACCATGAGTGAAATGGGTTCATTTTCGATACAAGACAACAGGAGGCTGAGACGCTTGGGAGTCATAAACCAAGTGGGCCCGCCCCCCTTAGAGTGTAAAGGAGTATCGGGCCGAAACACTTGTCGGACAGGGAGACTTTTTCTGATGATCAGATTGCTTCCTGTTGTATCGCTCTGTAAAGAGTTTCCTATCATAGTTACATGGTCAAACCAGTGACGATCGGGAAAAGACCGATTGACTTCTGGAAAGACAGATGACACTGGGAAAGACTAGAAACCAGCTGACCGGGTTAGCACCCCGTAAGCTGTATTCAATTGCTACAGGACCCAAAGATGATAGATGCCCCCAGGATTCACCGAAAGGGGGGGGGAGGATTATGAATCCACAGGCGCCTCATTGGAATCGACCAGACCCGTTACACGGACTTCGAGCTCTGAACAACGGCTGGAGTTTCCGTGTGCCTGTGGTAGGGAATTCTCTACTCAGAGAGGAATGAAAATCCACAGAACGAAAAAGGGGTGTGGGAGGTCATCAGGGGGAGATCAGCAGCGCTCTGTCTCGACGGATAAGACGTTAGAAGAACGCAGCCAGGAGTCAATCCACAGTGCTGAGTACATTCAAGTTGATCTGCCAGATGATGATCTCACACACCTCTTGGACGGTAAGAGAGATGCAATCAAGTTTCCACCTGCCAGTGCAAAAAGGCTTTGGGAAAAGCTGGACGACGCCTTGGAAAAGAGTTGGATAACAACCTGAAACAGATAACTTTGGAAATCTTCCGTGACATAATATATCTGCACTGTCGCAAAGTGTTCGGAGTGAGGGAGGCAAGGGAAAGTAACCCACCACGAAAAAGTAGAAGACAAATTAAAATAGAAGAAATCAGGAAACAGAAGAAGCATGCCCGAAAACTGTCCAAGAACGCAGTTGCCACAGAGAAGGAAGGGTTACGACAGGTTTGGGAGCACCTGAAAGGCCAACATAATGCCCTTTGTAGAGCAGAAAGGCTGTGCAGGAAGATAAGGAAGACTCGAAGGGAAAGATTCTTTAGGGAGCCCTTCAAGTTTGTGTTACCGTCCCAGTGTTTCCTATTTACTTGTAGAACTGGGCACGGTACCAAATAGGGGTGTTATGTGGCCGGGGTGTAGGTTTCTTATTAGTACCGGCATGGCACTAGATAGTGTTCTATGTTTTTCGAATGAGTTTGTTTAACTGGCCATTCGCCAGAGGTGTTTCTTAGCTCACTTAGGTATAGTGGACCAGGTTCGTATGTTATTTCTTTAAAGTCCTCTCAATTGCCGATGTTGTTATATTTGTTAAGAGTCTTGTAAGTTGGGTATAAATGGAACATATTCCTTACAATAGTCAACTGCATTAAAATCATCAACAGCTGGTAATTGTCAAAGGTTTATTTGTTTGCTTTCAACAATGCAACAAGTCAATTCACAATCTATATACAAAGTGCAGTTCATCAGTTTGTACAGACATGCATGCCGGCGGCATTTATATTCAAATTCAGGCAATGAGTTATTTCTGGTTCAAAGTTCATTTTTCCACCTTTAATTTTATCTCCTATATAGTTTTCTTTTGTGATCCTGTACCAGGGGTTAGCTCTTCTTATGCTACTGGGTTTCTTTTCTGCATTTATCTATCTCTCCATATTTTCCTTAGTCTGTAGGGAGATATATCATGTTTCCACTTTTCTTCAATCTAAGTGCATGTCGTCGTTCACAGACATGGTCTAACCAAATACCTTGGCAAATCAAAAGCATGAAAATTGGTTCATACTTACACCATTTCTGAATCACAATAATCATATAAACATGATGATCCAGAATACAATACTAAATAAACTATTTTGCCTTTTGTTGAGTTCTCGAACAAAGAATTATTGAACCGAAAGAACACGTCTTTCTACATAGCGGTTCGTATCCAGACTGCTTAATTATGGCGTCCGTTCTCGCTGGGGAAAAGCTTCTGAGCTCCCTAATTCCGTAAAAAAATCACGTGACTAATTTTTGACACGTAACGCGACTCTTAGCCTAATTAAAATTTATGCCACTGAATTACTTTATAATCTGTTTCTAGGAAAGTAGAAATTTATATGCTAATCTGGGTTTTATCTTTCTTTGGTTAAAAAATAGCCTGTTTCCAAAGAAACAACGATGTACACGGCTACATATAGATCCCGGGGCCCTGCAAATGTATCCCATAGGGAGACATTTGATTACTATCAAATCTAAAAAAATATCCCAAAAATTTTCTAAGTTCAAAAAAATTTTCAGAAAAATTTAAAGTTCAAAAAATTGTCTAAGTCCAAAAATATTTCAGAAAAATTTAAACTAATTCCTAAACCTGGGTTCCTATATGTGTATATGGGACTGTCTTCCTTAAATAGGCCCTATTAATGGACATCATCACAAAAAATGCAAACTATCTTTCATATCAATACATATTTCAACCAAATTTACCAATTGGCAACACTGGCCAACAAAATCTTCAAAACATCCATAAGGTTATCACTCAAAAATGTGACGAGTGGCAACATTGGGAAACATGAACAACACAAATTCCGTTCAAAAATATAGTTGACTACATTCTCTTAGATATGGTGGGGGGTGTTATCTCTTCTCTGTTCCTGTTATTGGCTCTGTAATATAAGTCTGCAAGTACTTAAACAAATTTTTTCTTCCTGGCGTACTTGTTTATTTTAGTTTCCAAGTACTCTGCAATATTCCAAGAAATGTCCAAAATCTCCACATCCTTATATGGTAATGGTAATCCACTTTCATAAAATAGCCAATGTTCTCATGGGTACTCATCATTATCTTTTGTCTCTAGTGAATGAGCTACTTGTTCATTATTACATGTGGAAAACATCTCTAGACATAATGTGTATATATTTTCAAACGATAATATAACAAGCATGATTTGTATATGCAATCGTATTTTACACAATGCAAATACTCAAAACCTCATGGCCAATCCTTATTAATTTGTATCTCAATTTTCTTCCTGTAGTAAATATTCTCCAAGTGGTTCTAGTATGGGTGTGTTTCAAGTGTCCATCACTGTAGAAAATGTTCTATATGTTATTTTTTTCGAAACTGCACTGTTTTTCTCCAAAATATGTGAGTTATACGTTTGGTGGTGATCCAGTCCATAAGTCAGTTATTTCTAATCATTCCTTCTTTTCTGTCAACACAGTATTTTTCATGTGAACCCTTTCCTAGAAATATTTTTTTTTTTCAAAGATCTTCTCTGACTTACAATTCATCAATTTTCAAACATCAAATTATTCAGCAACCAACAGACGAATATGTTACTATCATATTATGAAATACAAGGGAAAAGTAAAATATAGTTTCAAATTTTCAAATCATCATGAATTTTCTATCTCGGTTTCTGTATTACTTTATTTTCTCTGCTAAGACAACTGCTTATACTCTTGACAAGATGTATCCATGTTGTCACTCGCAAGGCATCCTTGTATACAGTTTACATTTGTCTCTTTTTTTTCTTTTTCTCATAACTCCCATTTATCATTTATGGTGCTCCAATATCATTGAATCCCTTCGTCTTCCTGTTATCTTGAGAATTCATCCTTAGTCACTCCCTATGTACCTTATCTAGCAATACATTTATCAAAAACAGATGAAACAATTTTTTTATGGAACAATCAACTAAGTTTGTCAGAACTTTTTGACAATATGAGATGAAAAAATGTTGTACATTATGTGCAGGATTGTCAACACCAGCTCTGCCTTCGCAGGTCAAAGGTTTGTCAGAGCCGTGCGGTGTGGTGTTTATAACATCTGGTGAATACAGCCAGATGGGCAGTCTAAGGTCCTCACCTTCAAACTTTTCCTGTTATTTATTATGTATTTTGGGGTATGTATATCATGTTATGTCGGCGTCTGTGGCCTAATGGATATGAACGCAGTTTCATAATCCAGATATACCAGGTTCGAAACCTGCTGCAGGCGGTTTGGTAGCAGATCGCTTTGTGTGGATTTTTAACAATGGTATAAGCGTCGTACCGTTCAGAAAGCAATGGCAAACTACTGAATGAAAAAAATTGCCTAGAAAAATCACAAAACAGCCAATACAAGCTGGGGTTGATTGCCACGTCCTGTAAAGGATAAGCAACTAACTTTATATCATGTTATTCCTAAATCAGCGACATGTATTTCCAATACAGGTCTTCTTTATTATTTTATATCTATCCATTGTATATATATCCATGATACGTCAGTCCGTGGGGTTACATTGTTCTTGGTCCGTATATCATAAGGGCGATCCAATCTCAGTATTGTCACAATGTCTCAATCATAGTTCAGTCCTCTGGTTTGTTTTATTGTTTAGTTTAAAATACCATAACCATTTCAATATAATCATTAGCAAGCAATATTCATGTGCATTCTATCTTATTATAATCAGGTTCACAATATAAGACAAGTGGCAAACGTATCAAAAATTTTCTTCTCCCAAAATGTGGAGGTATTACACAATCTCTTGTCTCTTATATATAATATATAATCATTTCATTCCATTATTTTATTATTTTGTCCATAACCTCTGTGGTTCCATGGGATATGCATACTCCATTTGTATATCCTTTGTCTATGGGTGATCCAAATCTCGTATAGTTCCATTATTTTCTGGGTGCATCAGCATTCAATCTTTTTTTTCGTTTAATCTCTATTGTGTCCTTAACACCTTTGGTTCCATAGGATTATCATAATTCATTTGTGTCTCTTTTCCAATAATAATCCATACATTTATGGTTCTCATATGCAGCAATCATATTCCCTGATTTGTTCTATGTTCACAGATTCCAGAAAATTTCAATTATTTTCTCTGTTATTTCGTAACAACTTAAAATTATTCATTATCCCATCCCAATGTGGGCATTAGTGCATAAACCGCACAACAAAACATTAGTTTTGTCAACATAAAGTTTCACCATAATAGAAAATGGCATCTTCATCATCACTAAACAGTTGCTTCTTCCTCTCATGTGCCATCAGTGGTTGTCATCCGGTAATGGGGTTTGTTCAATCTGGGGTCAGCATACATAAATGCTATAGAAGGGTATTTCATTTGCTATGTCAGCATGTGCAAATGCTATTTTTAATATGGGGCAAAGGCATCATCAACAAATAGTTGCAATTTATTCAATCTGGGGTCAGCATATACAATTGCTTATACAGTATCAATAGAATACTGCTGGGGTGTCATCTTCATAGTTGTCATGTGCAGAGATCATGTTGATAGGGGTTATGACTGGCATAGGCAGTATCAACAAAAACTAGTTGCTCACTCTGATGTGGTGATGTATTGTTCTCTTTTCTTCTATGTCAGCTGCTAATCTCAGGGCAGTCAATGTTATATGGCATTGGCCTATCATTATGTCATTATTCATGTGCATAACAATTTTTTTATCAGTGTCATCAAAATTTGTGAGGGTGGCATGTAAACATATAACATATCCTATAAAAACATTCAACATGTGTTCTCTTTTTATTTTTATTTTTTTTTTATGTCTTTTCTCTTTTCATTTTTTCTTTTATGTCTTTTCTCTTTTCATTATTCAATTTCATTTCTTTTTCATTTCTGTTGTTTGATTTCTTTTCTTTGCATTTTCTGTTTTGTTCATCTTTTCTGGTTTGCAATTTTTTTTTTTTTTTTTGCAATATATCAAGATTTCAATTCTTTTCTGTCAATGTATCACAATTACAGGAGAATGATAATAATCAGTTCACTAAACACTAGAGATACTACCAATCCTAAACAATAGGGCTGCAAGCAATAGTTAAGGTCAGAAAAGAATTAACATAGTAGTAGCTGCTGTCAATAAGGAGTGAGGAGAGGGTACTGTAAGTTCTTGATAGATAGGGGAAAATTAAAGATCTCCTGATTACAACATTATTGTAATTCGAAGGGATGGAAAATGATTTGGATAGAAAAGCTCATATGTCTAGAATGTCTTCTCAAAATAGTGGAAAGGAAAATAGTAAGGTAAGGAGGTGTGATAGTGGAGTGAGGAAAATCTTACAATAGTGAATCTAAGGGCTGGATATGCAATCTCTTTTGCAAAGTGTTATAATTTCAAACAAATTTTCGTGAACATGCTAAAATAATACACCTGTGGAGAAAATAGGATAGCATGCCATAATAATTACAGATGTCATAGTGGGGTCAGTGCGATGGATCGAAGTGATAGATAATAGATGAGTTAAGATAAATGGGAACAAAGATATTAGTATCAGGTAAGAAGAACATTTCTCGTGCAAGGATGCCTGCATGAAGATGCACTAAGATGCATGTAAAAGAAAACACTGAGCTCTCGAGCTGCAAGGACAAGAAGTCGAGCTAAGGAGGTGTGAAGGATGGTTATTTCAAAATATACAGCAATCTCATAACAAAATCATTGTGACACATGTGCTATAGGTGAGGTTGGGTAAGTTAACATTCTAAAGATCAAAAACTGTCTGTGACTAATGAGTGTGTCTGTAAACTCGTAACACAGTATCTTGTTAGTTTTTTTTCATTTTTATTTCACAAAACCATAAAATGTCTAATTAAGATCATCTGTTGGCTGTTCTTGAGTGTTCTCTGGTCATCAGTAGTATTATGGCTGGGAAAAACTTTCTTAGTTAGGCTTTTACATCTCATACTGGGACTAAGTCATCTAGAACTGTCAATTACCACAGTCTGAAAATAGAGTACATGGGAAAGTTAGGACATTAATTTCACTTTCGCGTAGACCGTGCATGGAATGGCATGCACATGAAGACTTGGGCATGTTTCAGGAACCGTCCCAGCCCCAGCGAGATATAGCTGACCTCCTCATAGCCTCTGCCCGCTGGTTGATTTTTTTTTCCATTTCCAGCAGTGCCATAAGTAGGGCTGTCGAACTGGAATCAGGGTTGACAGTGGTTACAGTACTGGAGACGGCGTTGTTGACAGGGTTGACAGTGGGTACAGTACTGGAGATGGCATTGTTGACAGGGTTGACAGTGGGTACAGTACTGGAGATGGTGTGGTTGATGTTGAGAGGTTGTTGGGCAACTGAAGAAAACGTCGATGGTTGTACTGTAGCTGGAGGTGACATGACTGGCGGTTGTGGTAATTTTACAACTGGAGCAACAGGAGGCTCGGGAAAAAGGACTCAACCGTGGTGTGGACTTCTGAAAGTGGGGCGCTGTCTACATGTGGGGCACTGAATATTGACTCGATACCACTATCTGAGTCCGATACACAGGACATTGTGTCGTCTACATGTTCGTTGGAGTCTGACAAAACTGCACTGGGGTTAACACTGTTTTCTCTCATTTCTTGTTCTGTTTCGTCTCCATAAAGATTGGTGGTATATGGTTCAACAAACTGCTTGGGGATAGTTTCTTCAGGATCTGATTGTTTAGAACGACCAACCTTGTTCTGTTGGTATAGCAGTGTTTGGTTGTCACTAGTATTCCAACTGGAGCTGCCTGAACTGGGAGTGTGATACGTATCGACTGACGAATGATCACTGCGGGAGTAAGTTTGAGTGTGGACAAAGGTTGACTTGGTATTGTCAGTTTTTGTTGCTACACAAACCATCGTTGTTTCAGGTTTTTTGCTTTGTTGGCTTGGGTTGATTTATCTTCATGGAAGTTAACTGTGTCTTGTTATTATGGACTAAATTTATTTGTTGGCGGCTGTGATCTTTATTTCCTGACCTTATTGGACCTATTTGTGCCCTCCATCCATCTTCTGTTGATATGAGGCAAACTTGTCCATTCTCTGACGTTACGTTTTTGAATTCCCATAACTTTCTATTTTGAACCGCAGTAATGAAATTTCTTACTGTCATTCTTTGAGCTCGTTTATTAAATGTGTTCCAGTGTTTGTTAGCTGCCGTCGTGCGCCTTGTCTTATCATTATACCTGATCGATGATAGTATACGTGGTCTGATTTCTGTTTTTCTGTGGCGATAATATGGAGGTGTTTGTCTCATGGGGCCATGGGATTTGGTGTGACAGGGAATCGAACGGGGAACAGTGTGGATCGGATACCTCCGTTTCTGCCATGTGTTATGTGGTTTTTCGTATGTCTGGTAATCAATAATGCGTCTATCTCTGTCAAGCTGAGGACGACTTTTACGTTGATATATGTTGTTTCTACTGTCAACACTGTAACTTCGCTTACCCGCGTATGTTACTCTACGATGGGGTGAACAACTGTTATCATCTTCATCTGGGATGTAGGATTTTCTGTTTCCTTCATGTGAAGGGTTTTCGCTTAGTCTGTGTACGTTTTTAGAAGTATAGTAGCCTCCCGTTGTAGAGTTGTACAACATTTCTTCCTTTTCAGTAGAACATGCATTAGGTTTCTGTAGGTCTACAGCATAATAGCTTCCAGTATGCGAGCCATATACATATTTATATGGGGCAGTGGGATGTGCGTCTACTTTAGGATAACTTCCTGGCAGACAATATTAATTTCTCTTGTTGAAATTGGGCGGGTGGCGCGGAACGTGTTTGTTATGCATTGTCCAGGTATTTTCATGGGTAAAACGATAGCTGTATGGGCTGGCCTGCCTATACCCTTGTTGTCGATGCATTTTCCAGTCTTATTTATTCCTTGTTAATCGTGGTTTCCTTAAGCACTGGGTTTGATTATGGTGGTATGATAATCTCCGCCTCTGCTTATTTGCTCCATCGTCTTTTATTGCTCTTAACAAGAGGACTAGTCACGGTCACCAAATAGGGGTGTTATATGGTACAATGCAACAAGGCAATTCCTGATCGATGTACTTAATGCAATTTACTAGGTTTCAGTGCAGTAAAGACATGTCATGCCGGCGGAATTTATATTCAAATTCAGGCAATGAGTTATTTCTGGTTCAAAGTTCATTTTTCCACCTTTAATTTTATCTCCTATATAGTTTTCTTTTGTGATCCTGTACCAGGGGTTAGCTCTTCTTATGCTACTGGGTTTCTTTTCTGCATTTATCTATCTCTCCATATTTTCCTTAGTCTGTAGGGAGATATATCATGTTTCCACTTTTCTTCAATCTAAGTGCATGTCGTCGTTCACAGACATGGTCTAACCAAATACCTTGGCAAATCAAAAGCATGAATTGGTTCATACTTACACCATTTCTGAATCACAATAATCATATAAACATGGTGATCCAGAATACAATACTAAATAAACTATTTTGCCTTTTGTTGAGTTCTCGAACAAAGAATTATTGAACCGAAAGAACACGTCTTTCTACATAGCGGTTCGTATCCAGACTGCTTAATTATGGCGTCCGTTCTCGCTGGGAAAAAGCTTCTGAGCTCCCTAATTGGGTAAAAAAAATCACGTGACTAATTTTTGACACGTAATGCGACTCTTAGCCTAATTAAAATTTATGCCACTGAATTACTTTATAATCTGTTTCTAGGAAAGTAGAAATTTATATGCTAATCTGGGTTTTATCTTTCTTTGGTTAAAAAATAGAGTGTTTCCAAAGAAACAACGATGTACACGGCTACATTTGCCAAAGAACTGTTTGAGCAGCCACGGTGGGGTACGCTAAACATCAGGAAAGAAGACCTGGAAGAACCCCTTAGAATGACATATTCAGATGGTCGCAAAGATGAGCCGCTCTGCATCATGGCAGGCCTTAAATGGCCGAGTAAGCCAGGAGCTGAATTTAACACCAAGCCCCCAAAGGTGCAAGAGGTAGAACGCATTGTCCAGAAAGCTCGGTGCAAGTCAGCTCCAGGTCTTAATGGCGTTCCATATGTGGTGTATAAGAGATGCCCTGAGGTGCTCAAACGACTGATCCGTTTACTGAAGAATGCGTGGAAAACCCAGCTTGTAAGCAAGGAATGGAGAAAGGCGAACGGAGTCTACATCCGAAGGAACAAAATTCCACAGACATCAGTCAGTTCAGGCCAATCTCACTACTCAATGTGGAAGGGAAGATATTCTTCTCAGTGATGGCGAAAAGACTCACTACATACCTCCTGGCAAATGGGTACATTGACACTACCATTCAGAAAGGAGGTATCCCAGGTACACCAGGATGTCTAGAGCATGCCACAATGATCTGGGAAGCAATCCACAAGGCAAAGTCTGACAGAACAAACCTCCATGTAATCTGGTTCGATCTAGCGAATGCTTATGGATCCGTTCCACACCAGATGTTGTGGCAGGCACTAGAAATGTATCAGGTTCCACATGAGATTGCAGCATTGCTGAAGCTGTATTTCGCAGGGTTTGCTGTCAGATTTTCAACCAGAGAGTACACAACGAAGTGGATTGTCCTTGAAGTTGGAATTGCGATGGGATGTACCATCTCTCCGATACTATTCGTGATGGCTATGCAGGTAATCCTCAATGCGGCTGAAGGAATGGCTATAGGTCCAAAGCTCGGTGGAATGCGTCACATGCCACCGCTCAAAGCATTCATGGATGACACAACAATTCTGACATCAGATGAACATCAGGCCCGGAGGATGTTAGCACGCCTGGATAAACTAGTCAGCTGGTGCAGAATGAGCTTCAAATCCAAGAATTCGAGAAACCGATCAGTCAGGAAAGGAAAAATAGCAGAGGTCATATTCATGGTTTCCAACTAAAGAATCCCTACTGTCATTGAGGAACCTGTTAAAAGTCTTGGCAGGGTGTACGATGCCTCATTAAAAGACTCAAAAGCAGTGCAACAGACAATAGAAATGGCAGACAGAGGACTACAGATCATAGACCAAAGCAGACTCCTGGGAAAGTTCAAACTGTGTTGCCTGCAGTTCATGTTGATACCGAAGTTGCTGTGGCCACTGCGTATATATGAAGTAAGCACAAGTACAGTGGAAGCTATAGAGCAGAAGGTCAACAAGTTCATGAGAAAATGGCTAGGGGTACCACCAGGTCTGTCAGATGTAGCACTGTACTGCAAAAAGTCAAAACTTCTGCTTCTCTTCAAGTCAGTTGTTGAAGAATACAAAGTTGGAAAGGCAAGGCTTGCAATGATGCTACGCGAGTCAGCTGATGACGTGGTTAATTCCATTTAGCCCACACTGAAAACGGAAGGAAGTTGAGAGTGGAAGAAGCTGTTAATACTGCCCAAGAGTCACTCAAACTGAGGGAGGTAATCGGATACACACAAATGAATAGACGGGGATTTGGTCATGGAGACATCCGCTGGTGGTCCAAGGCATCAAGCAGAGATTGCAGAGACATGGTAGTTCAGGAGATACAAGGAGCTGAGAAGGATAAGAGGTTGCAAAAAGCAGTGCAGCAGGTCCAACAAGGCCAATGGACTGCATGGGAAGGAGCCCTGCAGAGGTCCTTGACATGGAATGATATATGGCACCGCTTAGGCTCAGCTTCCTTGTTAGATCAATGTATGACCTGCTGCGTCGGCCACCAATCTTGTGAAATGGGGAAAGTCGGATGATGAGCAGTGCCCCCTGTGCCAGGGGAGGCAGACACTTGAACACGTGCTCTCAGCGTGTAAGGTGTCATTAGGGCAAGGGCGATACACTTGGCGTCATAATAAAGTGCTAAATGAGCTTGCTGCGACAATAGATCAGGCAAGAATAAAGTCGAATAGCAAACCCAGGCCGAGCACCGCAAATACATACTTTCTGAGGGCAGGAAAGTCAGCACACCCCAAACCTAGTGAACTTGGTAGCAGTTTGCCTTCTCTTCTTGACTGTGCAAACGACTGGGAGATGGCGGTAGACCTACCTGGACGAGGAGCATATCCAGAGAGTATCAGAAAATGGCGGAGTCGGCCGGATATAGTGCTTCATTCTTCAGCAACGCTTCAGGTCATACTGATTGAACTGATCGTGCCATTTGAATCTAGATTAGACGAGCAATATTCGTTCAAAGCGGCCAAGTATAGTGATCTGGCCGTGGATCTGAGACACGATGGGTTCACTGCAAGGGTCATGGCTGTTGAAGTGGGCGCATAAGGGCTTGTGGCTGCATCAGTGTAGGATTTATTGAAACTTTTCGGGCTGAGGGGACAGTCGAGAACAAGGGCACTGAAGAGGCTTAGTGAACCTGCCGAAAAGGCATCAAGCTGCCTGTGGAACAACCGCAATGGGCAATGGAAATCGTGACAATAAACGCTGCGGTTCGGAAAACACCAAACATTTTTTGGTGGTACTAGTGAAAGAGTTGTGACTGAGGGGCAACAGGCGGCGTATATTATAACGTGTGTCCGGCACAGAATTTCAGTGGCTACCGCGCAGTGGCTAGAC
The DNA here is from genome assembly GCA_024509875.1 of Oreohelix idahoensis. NCBI lineage: Eukaryota > Metazoa > Mollusca > Gastropoda > Stylommatophora > Oreohelicidae > Oreohelix > Oreohelix idahoensis. Next base: position 46,953 of record JAMPIV010014957.1, on the reverse strand, counting down.
TCGTCGGCTTCGCGCAGGGGTATCAGTGGAAGTTGTGATGTGCGACGGAACGAACGGAATAATTTGTCTTCTCTTTGTTACTTTCACAATAGCCTCAACGGCTGGCTTAGTTGTGGATTTTAAAGTTGCTATGATAAGTGAAATGGGTTCGTTTTCGATACAAGACAACAGGAGGCTGAGACGCTTGGGAGTCATGACCCAAGTAGGCCCGCCCCACATAGAGTGTAAAGGAGTATCGGGCCGAAACACTTGTCAGACAGGGGACTACTTCTGATGATCAGATTGCTTCTTGTTGTATCGCTCTGTAAAGAGTTTCCTATCATCATGGACCTGGTGACTGACGTTGGTGTCGTCAGAAGGGAATAGTTCGTCAATATTTGTTGGTAATATTTGGGCCCTGGTGACTGACTGTGGTGTCGTCAGAAGGGAATAGTTCGTCAATATTTGTTTTAAATATTTGAGCTCTGGTGTCTGTTGTTGTACAAGTAGCCAACCTGCAGCATTGTCATCGCTCGTGCTGCTCTATCTACCTGGGAACATTAACTTCCGGGGTTCCTGCTACGTTCTGTCGTTTTCACGCCATAACGATGTGCCGTTCTAGTGGGAGCCTATCCATGCCTCTCTCGTTTCCCTAGTACCGCTTGAATGGATGCCAGTTACAGAAACCTGCTGATCTGAGTGGTTCTGGAATTTACTGTGCTGAGGACTGCTGGGTTCCTGAAGTGAACTTTGCTTGGATATTATACGAATCACCGTGCCAAATGACATTATCGCTATTATCTGGCACATAGACTTGTGAAGAAGTCTTGTTATCTGGACATTATTGCGTAATACGGTCGTTATTCTTGCTGTGGAATGTGCTGAGATAACACCGTGTGGAACATTATTTTCGTTTTGATGTCTTCAAGTATGTGAAGTCTAGTTCGTGCTGTTTTCATCTACCATCTTCTGTGTTTGAGCAGCTACGTGGAGGAGCATCGAAGGATCATCAGTTAAGTTATTGTTTGAATATCTGTGTATGATCTCTTGTATTTATGTTTTTTTTCCTCTAAATTCTTTTTTCTTCCTTCAAAATTTTCTTTTCTGTCTTTCCATCTGGTACAATTTATCGTACAGTCAGGTCTTTTAGATTAGAGGGACACTTCTGTTGGGGTCGTGTTAGGTTAGCATAAAGCAATAAGCTTTGCTCTGTTTCTACGTCTGTTTCTTGAGGTTTTCCTATGGGTTTGTTGTTGTTTTCTTTCCTTTTGTTTTGTTCCTTTTCCTCGCTTTCTTTGTAGAAACTTAGTCGGTGTCTTTATATGGTGTTGGTTAGTTAGGTGGGATCAGTTACTCTAATTTCCTATCACTTGGGGTCATTAGTATTATATTCATTGAAAATCTATTGATATGTTATAGTGTTATTATTGCTTATATTTTATTTAGTCTATTTTGATTGGTGTGATTTAGTTAGTGGCTAGTGAAGGAGATAGCTCTCAACACTTCATTGTTAAGTGTAGTTGTTGTTTAGTCTGCTGTGTTTAATGTTATATTTGTGAGTTCAATGGCAGACGGGTGGCGAGTTTAGTTTTTCCTTTTCTTACTAGTGGGAAAAGATTGGATTAGACTGATTTCTTCTAGGGTGTGGCTGTGTATGTTTAGTGGTGGAGTCAGGCAGAAGGATTTCCTGCAACTGCCCTACTTTATATTCCAAGCTCAGTATTTGTTAGGCGTACTAGTGGAGTGTGTATGTACGTTCTCCTGTACATTCAGTAATTCTATTGTGTTTAAGTGGTGCGATCTCTTGTCCCTTCTCGCTATCTTGTAAATACGTTAACGGGTATCTCATGTTTTCATCCGTTGTCAGTCACGCATTGTATATATCAGTCTATCCCTGCTCTGATCTTGTCTGTCATCTTATTCCTCGTTACTGGTTATTATCGTAATGTTTGGTGTGTGTCTTATCATCTGTGGAATGTTAATTTTTTGCCATTTGTAAACAGGCTAAGTAGAAATACTGTCAGAGTACAGCACCAAGGTGGGTGCTAGTGAGATACTGTAGTGTAGAAGCTGCCTTATTTTTCAATTTTGTTTGCGGTGCTACAACATTACAGTGTGAGGTGGTATAGCCCCAAGAGGTATTATCAACCAGGGAAATACAACTTTCGATTATAGTAAGGGTCTTTTCAGTTGTATCACAGAGACTAAGTGGTCGGAAGGACCAAAACCTAGAGAGTAAGGAGACATTAGTCAAGAGGTTAATTGAGGGGTAAAGTGGATTATACTTACATGCATATGTTTGTACTCTGAGCAGTGATATTGCCATACTTTGTAAGCAGAGAGGTATCTGTTGATATAAGTGAGGTAGTTTATGGTACATGTTATTGAGTAGTTGCACAGTGAGATAATATTGATTATTGTGAGTGTACATCATTGGCTTTGATGGTTTGATGCGGCTAGGCAAGGAAGGTGGTTACACAGGAAAAGAATTGTTGGATTATTCCAAGACAGAATACCACACAAAGGAGAATCAGGATGCCTTAAGAGATTTACGTGCCGAGGAACGAGAACTCAAGAAGGAAGAGTTAGAATTACAGGAAAGGAAGATAAAAGAAGATAACGATTTGAAATAGAGGGAGTTAGAGTTATAATTAGAAAAGGAGAGAATGAGAATAGCTCTACAAGAGAAGAAGATTGATAAGGAAATACAATTAAAGAGATTAGAAGTGGGTGCAAGTGGTCAGAACTCGACTCCGAAGGAGTCTCATCGTCCCTTTAGGCTGTGTCTGCCAAATTTTAGCGACAAAATTGACAGTTTAGATTTTTTCCTTAAGAGGTTCGAGGCCGACATATATATGTCAGCCCGGAAGGCTGACAGAGATCAATGGCCATCTCTGTTATCCACATTGCTAGTGGGGCCGGCGATGGAGACGTTTTATAGCCCACCGCGGGAAGAGCGGGCGGATTATGACAAGGTGAAGGAACGGTTGCTCTGGAAGTTCCGTTTGACGGCTGACGGGTACCGGACGCGTTTTAGAAACACTTTACCAAGTGCAGACCAGGACTTCGAGGACTTCATCTCGAAGATCAAGCTTCTGCTGAATAGATGGATCGAGTTGTAAGGAATTCCAAAGGACTATAATGGCCTAGTTGACCTAATGCTACGGGACAAAGTGTTGTCGTCGTGTTCCACTGAGTTAGTAGTATTTTTTCAGGAACGACAACCTAAGGACATTGACTCTATGTCGCATTTGGGCCAATATTATTTACTTGCCCATCCAGGCAAACTCATCCATCGGTCTGGTTTGTCTGACGCTTTAGTTGCAGGTGTCGGCAAAGTTCAACGACAACCATGGCAAGATCAGTCTGGCGATGCAGACAGGCGCTAAGAGCAGAAGGACGATAGGCCCTCCCGCCCCTATCAACATTGCAGAGGTAATTATGGTAACTTCCGATCTCATCGGAATGGTCGGTCAAATTGGTACAACCGACAATGGAAAGGTGATAGCGACGGAGGAGAGCGCCAAACGCGAAAGCAGGGACGCTTTGAGGAGTCTCGGGACGAGAATCAGGTTTTCTATAAAACAAAACATTCCAAGCGGAGGAATGGGTCCGCTGATAGCCAATCATCCGACTCCAATGCGCGGTCTTCACCAGCTGGCAGGCCCAGCCATTATTCCACGCGATGAGTCAAAAAGGGAACGCAGATGTTCCAATTGTAATGGCAGGGGTCATTATGCTTACGTGTTCACTTCCCCATGTGAACACGCGAATTCCGCGTTTGTGTTAGACACAGTCAATAGCGAGGACTGTGTGGGGTGTCGTCCTCTGTTCCATGCGGACGATAGTAAAGTGCTACACTGCGGACATGCGGTACCATGTCTGTCGGCGGTCCATGAGACTAGCAAGGTGTCATTCCACAAAGGTGTGATGGAGAGGAAACCAGTTTCGGTATTGAGGGACACTGGATGCACCATAGTCGAGGTACGTCGTTCGTGCAGGGACGAATCCTGCTTTACAGGCAAAACTGTGAAGTGTACCACGTTTGGGGGCAAAGTTGAGTCTAACCCCCAGGCGTGTATTAATGTCGACACACCGTTCATAACAGGTAGAGTGAACGCGTTTGTCCTCGAGAACCCAGTCGCCGATTTGATCATCGGCAATGTACGGGGAGTGCATAACGCCACGGAATTGGCTGGAGCAGAGGCTCAGTAACACCAAAGCCCCGAGGCGGACGATCAGGTGGTCGAGGTATCACCACCTGACAAGAAAGTACATATGAGACGGGGTTCGCGGCAGGCATCCATTAATACTTAAAGTCTGATGCCAAGGGACATGAATAGGAACAGTAAAGGCATATCTGAGGGCCTGATAGCTAGAGACCGCGAGGTATGGGTCCACAATATCTCCCGAGTGCTAGCTGGCGCACACTCAGACGTGCATTTAATGAAGTCGCGCCGGTTAGGTTCGTTGAGGTATTGTCATTGCCAGGCAATACCAAGGTTGCAAGAGTTACTTTCGCGGATAGGTGGTGTGCGCGTGATGCAGTCAGGTGAAAGCACATGTCGTTGCTCCATAACCTCCTGTTGATAGTCCAGCAATAGCAAGGGATAAGTATCGGGTTTCGCGTTCAGTTAGGGTGTTTCGGTTAACGTGAACCGAACCGCAGAGTCTGACCCACGCCACCAGTACTATTCTGATGGAATATAAGTTTTTATGTACAGCTTTATATCTTGGTGAGAGTGACTAAGGATGTATTTTTCAAATGTTAATACCATGTGTGTGCAAAATGTTATGCTTTGAATTTATGTATTATGGCGCCATAAAGGCAATTTAACATATGCTTGAATTTTGGGACGAAAGTCTGTTGGTGCTAGTTAGTGATAATTTATAACGTATGCCTATGTAAGACTTACTATTAGTGTTCAGTGCACTGTTTTATGGTTGACCAAGGATGGAGAGTCGTTGTCATTTTTCACGACTGCCATAACCTTGGGTACCGATTGCATACTCATGTTGTGTTTTGTGGTTGGTTGAAGAATGCAGTAACAACTATGGCAGCGGACAACTTTGGCACTCTCGGTTTGGATGAGGAGATGCTGTTAATGGCATATGGTCTTCAAAACTGCTACGGGAAGTTGGGCGAAGCTTCCTCCGAAGGAAGAAAACTACCTTTTCTTTCTTAAGAGGGGGGTGGATGTCACAGCGCTGTTTCGCAGTGCATCTTAGGTATTTCGTTCTGCGGAAAAGTCAGCAGGGCAACGCCGGGTATTGCCGAACCGGTGAGTCATAGGACTACCGGAAGCCAGGAAACCAGGCACCAAATTTAGAGAGTAAGAATTTAGCCACCGTCCTGGTAAGACGGATTCTTCCCTTCGCCAGCAAGTTAGCTGTGAAGTTCATGTTATGGACTGTGTGTTTTGAGTGCTTGCCATATTTGGTCTTGGTGGATTGTTATGTGGTTATTCTAGTTCAGTGTAGTGTCTAGATTGTATAACTTTCAGGCCGTAGATTTATAAGTTGACAATGATTTGAGTATTTCTTTGTCACAGTATTGTTGCTCAGGTGAGCGATAGTCATTGCAGTGTTGTTTCAGTGTAGGTCGTACTGTCGTGTATGATACTGATAGATCAAGCTGTTAAGGCAAGTTATACTACTCGTCAAAAGTCATTCAACTTCTTGGTCTACCTCTGCCTCGCTTGCCCTGGAGGTTCCAGAACAAGGACTGCCTTGTAATGCTATCAACAAGTTTCCTCAGTGTGTGTCCTATCCATCGCCATCGTCTTCTTCTCATCTCTTGTTCCACTGGCACTTGTCTAGTTCTTGTCATCAGTTCCACGTTGGTAACATTGTCATACCATTTTAATCCCTCTATTCTACGCAAGCATTCATTTATGAAAGTCTGTAGCTTTTTGGTTGTTGTCTTTGTTGTTCTCCATGTCTCAGAGCCATACAATAGGACTGACTTCACATTTGAGTTGAAGATTCTTATTTTCGTGATGGATCCGATTTCTCTTGATCTCCATATATTTCCCAATGCAATGAAAGCTCATCTTGCTTTTTGTATTCTTATTTTGATATCGCTGTCTGTCCCTTCAACTTTTTCTATATTACTGCCAAGATATGTGTACGATTCTACATCTTGTATTGGTGTTTCTTCAAGTTCAACCCTGTTATCATTACCTGCATTTATTTTCATTATTTTTGTCTTTTCCCTGTGTATTTTCAGACCCAATTGCTGTGACCTCTCATCGAGTGTTTTCAATTTGTCCTGCATCTGATTACGGTTATGGGACAGAAGAGGTAAGTCATCAGCAAAATCCATATCATCCAACTGCTTAGTCAGAGTCCACTGGATTCCATTTCTGTTGTGTGTTGTCGATGATCTCATAACCCAGTCTATTGCTAATAAAAAAAGAAATGAAGACAAGAGGCATCCCTTTCGCACTCCTATTCTTATCCCAAACGATTCTGTAAGCTGCCCTTCATGAAGAACTCTGCATGTCATGTCTTTATATGCTTTTTTTTATTATTAAATTAATGATCTTCAGGGGAACTCCATAATGCCTCATCAATTTCCAAAGCGATTCTCTGTCTACACTGTCAAATGCCTTTTCGTAGTCAACAAATCCGATGTATAATGGTGAATTCCATTCCAGACTTTGTTCAACTATTATTCTCAAAGTGGCTACCGGGTCTGTACCGGATCTGTTTTGTCGAAAACCTGCTTGTTCATCTCTCAGTTTCTTGCCTATGGACTATTTTAATCTCTCAAGGATAATCCTGTTTAATACTTTTCCTGGCACTGATAGTAACATTATTCCTCTATAATTTGTGCACTCTTTTAAATTTTCTTTCTTAGGCAACTTAACCAGATATCCTTCCTTCCAATCTGCTGGTATCTCTTCCTTTTCCCAGACTTTACCAAGTAATTTATATAACATCTCTGTAGCCGTGTCCGATATCTGCTTTGATGGCCTCTGCTGGAATGCCATCAGGTCCAGACGCTTTTCCATCTCTTAGAAGCTTTATGGCTTTCTTTATTTCTTCCTTCGTTGGTCTTTCACCGTTAATTTGTAGCTCTTCTTCTGCTGGCTGGATGTCCGGGGGGTTTTGTGGAGCTGGTCTATTGAGAAGGTCCTCAAGATATTCTGTTTACCTCTTCATTTGCTCTTGTATATTGCTGAGCAGTTTTCCATTCTTGTCTTTTATGAGGCAACTTGTTTGCTTGTATTTCCCTGTAAGCTTCTTTGTGCTGTTATACAGTTCTCTCATATTTCCTTTGGCTGCAGCATCTTCTGCCTCTCTTGCCAACTCCTCAATATACTTCCTCTTGTCTCTTTTGATACTTCTTTTAACTTCTTTGTTTGCTTCTGTGTACACTTCTTGAGCCTTGGTTTTGGAACTTCTGATTTTGCTTGTGTTTAAATCTGCTTTCCTTTTTTTTCTGTCTTTTATCTTATTGATGGTTTCTGTTGTTATCCATGCTTTTTGTTGTCGTTCCCTTTTCCCCAGTATTTCTTCACATGTTTCACTCCATACCGTTTTGATTTGCTGCCAATAGTCTTCTGTATTCTCTACATCTTCCAGCTGTTGGAGCACTTGGAATTTGTTGGATATTGCGACCGCAAATTTGTCTCTTGTTTCTTGATTTCTTAGATGTCCTACATTAAATTGTTGTCTATAATTTTGCATTGTTGCATATCTCTTGAGTTTCATTTTTACTTTGGCTATCAGAAGGTGGTGATCTGATGTCACATCTGCTCCTTTATATACCTTTACATCCTGCAATGATGATCTAAACTTCTTGTTTATGCATATATGATCAATCTGATTTTCTGTTCTATGGTCTGGTGATATCCATGTTGCCTTGTGTGTTCTCTTATGTGGAAACATGCTTCCTCCTATAGCCAGTTGATTTGAAGCACAGAAGTTTGAGAATAGTTCCCCATTTTCATTCATTATTCCTAGCCCCTGTTTTCACATGACTTCTTCAAAGCCGGTGTTGACTGTACCAATCTTTGCATTCATGTCACCCATCAAAATTGTGATGTCTCTTCTTTTTACTTTTTCCATAATTTCCTGTAGTCTAGTATAAAATGCTTATTTCACAGACTTTTCTTTGTCATTAGTTGGTGCATACCATTGGATGACATTTACATTTATTTTCTTTTTTGCTGTTTTAAAAGTAGCTGTTATTATTCTGGGTACAACGGCTTCCCATTCAATGAGTGCTTTCTGTGCTTCTTTAGATAACATAAGAGCTACCCCTTCACTGTGGTGTGAACTTCCGTCTTCATGTCCTTCATTTCTGTTGTCCCCCATGGTAAAAACGTCTGTTCTTACTGTTCTACTATCATTTACTGGACACAGTATTACGGTCTTTGTCTTGTTGGACTGGCCTATACTGTATAATAGGGGAACAACAGAAGTGATTGCGTCATTAATAGGCTAAACTGCCCATGGTAAAAACTTCCGGTGTTATGTATTGCGGTTTGCACTAATGACCTGTCATCGAGGCATCGATTTTTGGTTTGCGTAGATGGCGGGGAGGATGGTGAGATTCGCTTGCATAACTGGGCGGGGTTGTCGCGCGGACGGTCCGGGGTTCGAGTCCTGGGTGGGCCACTCATGTCTGTTGTTTTTCTGTTGTCTGGTGTTCTACTTCTTTGTTTCATGCGAGTGCCTGATAACATACCTTTGTGTTTGTCTCATATTGATTTACTGTTTACAGGCCTCGGGTTTCCCTTCCTTATATACATGTATTATTGGAATGCGCTCAGGTTATTAAGATAGTTTTACCGGACCGACTCTGGGGAATGTAACTTTTCCTCATTATGGTGGCCGCTATCTTGGCACTTATCCACCATCGAATTGTCATAACTAGTTTACCCTACGTACCCTTCCTTCAGAATAACGCTTCACCGCTTCTTCCTCCTTGTACTATTGTCGGAACTCGTCAGCCTACCTATCTATGGAGGCTTGTGTCTACGCAACCCGGACTTGGGATATCTAAGAGACAATACATAGTCTCCTTTAACTAGTGGTCGCCTTAAAAATATGGCTGCCCTGCTTATGTTCCCACGTCTCTTACGCGTCTCTAGATGCTGAGCAAAACGTGCCTAACCTCTTTCTGTGTTTGATCCTTCCTACGCGCATGATTTCCGTGCATCCCGTTTTTCTACCTCGTCTATACCAACTCATGTTAAACTTCTCACTCTTCTTTCCCTTACTGCCACAGCTGCCCACCCACACAATATAAAAAGCTGTGATAATACAGTACTACTAATCTACAATTAACCAACAGTATACTTAAGGGATCGGGAACAAAGTTATATTACACAGCTAAACTAAATAGCTCTTAATATTCTTACATTACTGTACATTTGTAATAAGTCTAAAGAATGAATCATCACTACTTTCTTAGTGTACTTAGCTAGTTTGTCACGAGATTTTCCAGAAGGAGAAAAGTGAAGTATAAAATTGACTACACAGATATGTTCTTCTTCTTTAAGTCCCATAGCAAATACTGCTGTAGGGGAGTGGAGTGTTAAAGACTTCTTAATACTAGGTCCAGCAGGTGGTGTGACCTCACTGACTTTTCCTTTCTTAACTCAAGAACATAATCAGGAATTCATTGATAGCTGGGTAGACTGGAGCGCGATGATACCATATTTCAAACCCGGCACTTTTGCCGCGAGAGACCAGCGATTTAATTACTCTGCCAATCGGACGCTCCTACACATATATAGTTATCTCTAAATTACAGCTGAAGAAGAGAAGAAAATCCGGAAGTTAACTCTTCTTCTTCTGTTCTTTGATCCTTAGCACCCTACAGTTAAAGAAGTCAGTGGCCATCACGCATGGTGGCGTTATGTAGGGCAGCAATTAACTGCTTCCACTTTGCTCGGTCGGCGGCCATTCTTCGATCAGTGTTTCAGTTCTGGTTCATTCTTTGCTTCTCGATCCCCACAGTCCTCCGCTAAGATACTTTTGGTCGGCCTCTCTTTCGCTTTCTTCAGGGGTTCTTAGCATAACTGTTCTTGTGTTGGCATTAGGTCTCTCCTGAGGTCGTGGTCAATCCAACTCCAACTACAATGGTGTGCATGTACTCTTGGTTGCTCTGAATAAGCAGTTCTTGATTGGTGATGATATTCTGTCACAAGATTCGGAGAATTTTCCTTATTGAGATTGTGTGGAAAGAGATCAATTTCAACATTTCCTGCTGGATTTATGTCCAGTGCTCTAGTGTCTCACTTGTACACATCTTTGAATCTCAGCTGCGGTCGCCCAACTGTTCTTTTGCCATATGCCAGTTGTCCGTTGAAGATATCTTTCGGGAGCGACCATTTTCCATGCGGCGGACATGGCCAAGCCCTCATAGTCTGCGCTGTCTAATCAGTGTATACATGCTCTGAAGGCCAGCACGTGACAACACCTCGACATTTGTCACTTTGTCTTTCCATAAAATACCGAGGATGTGACAGACACCGTAGATGAAAGATATTGAGCCTTCTTTCTTGCTTAGCATAGGTTGTACATGTCTCGCTGCCATACAGAAGTGTGTTGGTGACGCAGGCGTTATATAACACAGATGTGGTCTTCGCTGTGAGTGTGAAGTTTCCCCAATCACGCGTTGTGAGTTGAGCAAAGATAGCTGCAGCTTTGCCAATGCGGCTGTCAATTTCTGTGTCCAGAGAGAGTTTGCCGTTGATGTTAAACCCCAAGTATGTAAAGCGGAGCACCACTACCAATTCATAGTTATCGATAGTGATAACTAGTGCAGCACCCACAACCTCAGGTCTGAAGCTCCTGTTGGCTTTGAGTGATGACTGCAGCGTCATCAGCGAATAACATGTCTCTTACAGTGACTCTTCTGATTTTCGTTTTGGCTTCAGCGAGGTTCAACAGTCGGCCATCTGACCTAGTGTGAAAGTATATTCCTTCAGTAGCATCTCGGAATGCATGTTTGAAGAGTAAAGCAAAGAAGATCCCGAAGACGGTTGAAGTCAGAGCGCAACCTTGCTTAACGCCACTGCGTATGTCAAAGGGTTGTGGTGTGTTTCCAGCATATTGGACTGTTCCTTTCATGTCTCTATGGAATGACTTTATTATTTCCAGCAATTTAGCGGGGTAGCCTATTTTCAGAAGGATTTTGCAGAGTCGATTCCTACTATCCAGCTCAAATGCCCTTTTGAGGTCTATAAAGGTGACATATAAAGGCGTTTTCTGCTCTCTTGTTGATCTATCAGCTTTGAATCCACACTGTGACTCTTGGATAAATGCACTCAGCTAAATTGTGTAGTCGCATTAAGATGACTGTGGCAAAAACCTTACCAACAATACAAGTCTAGTGTTGCCTTTTTGCGCTGCGGTCTGAATGCTCTCGCTGAGCTGGTGCCAATAATCATTTGAACAACGTCGGGCAGTACCTTGGACTTTGCTTCTCGTAGCCTTCATGATCTGTAGGGTTCTAGCACTCGGTGAACGTTTGTATTCAATCGATTAAAAGAAATTTATTGCACTTATATTCCCTGTACTTGGGGCAAATCTTGTACTTTTACAATTAGAGGCAGACGCCATACCTCTTAGCCGCTTCTACCCCCAAAACGTTATTTGTCAAACATAAATGGTTGCTATTGTTCCTTGTATTTCACGAATTTTCCATGCATGCAAATGAGAACGTTTAAAAATAGATAGTGACGTTTCTATTAAACGGTATACGTCTAGCAACTGTGTGCAGCGACCCATGTCAATAGCCGAAACCATCAAAGTGCCCTTTACGTTCAAGTCACGGCGATTGGATCCGGTTTCTCGCATGACTGAAGTCGATCTGATCTTGAAAATCGGTTACTCTTCCTGACTGAATGCTTTCAGCTCGGTGACTTTAAAACGAACGACTATTTTACCTAATGAGTGTGTGTGTGTTTGTGTGTGTGTGCGTATATATAAATAAATTAAAAAAAAAAAAAATATATATATATATATATATATATATATATATATATATATATATATATATATATATATATACAAGTGTGTGTGTGTGTGCGTGTGTGTGTGTTATTTTGTGCCCTTATCAGGACATTGACTACCTTAACCAGTCTCACATGATCATTAGTCGTTGCAAGAATGAGGTAAAGAGCAATGGAAGAAAAAATGAAGGAAAAATACTTAAAAAAACCAGATAGGTCCAACAATAAAGAAATAATTGTCTTGCTGTATCAGGTTGTTATCCAGCAGCCTCCGGAGCAGAGGGTTGAGAAAACAGAGGAAGGCCATCAAAAGCAATTTCAAGAGAATGTGAGATGGAGGCTAGAAAGAGAACCTGGAGGGACTTGTAGGGCAACGCCTCTGACATAAATAATTGGTAAGATCCGGTTGTTGCACTCAGCTCCATATAGAGATAACAGGCATGACGTATCTTGAGATTGTAATCTGATTTATTACCGTGACCTCAAAATGAAATAAAGAAAGAACACTTGAGCCTGTCATGCATAATGTAAAAGCGATTAAAGACAAGTATTGGCCCGTCAACTCCAACTGATAAAAAAGCAATACGTCTTCAGCATATTTGACAAGTCAACGAATAATGTAAACATTTCAACGTGGTCAACAAAGACAAGATACGTTTCTTTATCTAAAAGTTTATGACGCAGCATATTAAAAAAAAAAAAAACATGGATCGAAGTCTGGGATATTGATTCACTTTTTTTTTTTTTTTTTCACCAAACGACATTTCAAGGTAAAACACCGGACATGTTGATACAGTTAACCAAACATGGGGAATCCCGTACAGGTGCACCCGGAAATGAGAAACTAAAATTGACATCCTGAGAGTGTTCGAAACAGAGTGGAAGAAATGAGAAAAGATCAAAATGAAATAGGAGAAATTGTGACATCATCATTACCTGAGAAAGATATGTCACAGCACGGTAAAGGTGTGGCTTGAATGCTGTTAACGGAAGCACAGAAGACACTCATAAAATGGCAAATAATGCAACACAGACTGTTACTAGCGTCATTCAAAACCTTCAAACATCGAAAATGTTTAAAACAATCATTCAGTTGCTAAGAGCCACCTACTGACAAAGATGAATCCATGAAAGTAGAATTTTACACCAGACTATTTAAATATTATGGTTAAAAAGATTTATTTTAACAATTAAATTTCTTGGAACCACGGTAGCGCAGTGGGTTAGTGCACTGGGTTCCTAGCTTGGTGGTCCATAGTTCGATCCGCAGTTAAGGTGGGAAGTTTTTAGACCTGAAACGGCTCCGGGGTCGACACAGCCTCATGAATTGGGTACCAGAGCAACTCTGACAAGGTTTAGGCGACCAGCGTGGTGCTGACCACATCACCCCTATTGTGCCGATGGTCAAGAAAAAATGAGCCTAACACCATAGCCTATTCTCAATATGCCTTAATGGGCGTGTAATGCGATCCTTTTTTTTTCATACCTTACAATTTTAATGGGAATTTAAAGGTAAAGATAAGAACAGAGAATAAATAATCTGAGTAGTTGATGGAAAAGCAATGACTTGAACACAATGATTAAAAATGAAGAAATATTCATAAACTTCTGAGTTTCAAGTCAACTGGATATAATGGGAAACACTGTTCAACATAAAAGAATACATAAAGCTACAAGAATATCATTAGGCCACAGGACCGAGTACCAGGTTGACCAAATATGCATAAACAAGAAATTTAAATCGACATTGTATGCCGTAAAGGTATGCAGAGGAGCAGATGTGGCATCAGATATCTTCTGTTAGCCGAAATAAAAATGATTTTCAAGCCATATACAACACCACTTAGCTCAAGACAATAATTTAATGTGGGAAAAGCTCAGAAAATAAGAAACAAAATACAATTGTGAGGTCGCAATACTCAGTATGCACCAAATGTTTTAACCAGGGCTCTGGAGTGGGGCCCAGAGCTGGATCTCGGAGCAGTGGAGCAGCAGGTTTTCACCCGGAGCTGGAGCGGAGCCGGAGCACAGAAAATGTTGAAAGCTCCGCTGCTCCAGTTTATGTTTTCATTTTCTAACAAAAAATGAATGATATTCTACTCAACTAAAAAAACGTGTGATGGTTTGGTTTATTCGAAACCGAGTGAATTGTTTAATGTTTTCCTCATATTTTTTGGAATAATTTATATTAGAAAAATTAAAATCACACTTTTCAATAGAAAAACAAAACAAAGTAAAATTGTACACCTGTATGATGACACATCAGTTTGGTCTATACTCAGAATAACAACACTTTGGTATCACTTAAATGTTGGCAACCCTTAAATTTTTAAAATTAGAAGTCATTTTGATAAAAAACATTAAATTTATTTAAACACAAATCAGCTCTTGTCCATCACGTTTTATCATCATTATCATCGTTCTTACCATCATCATCATCGTTCTTACCATCATCATCATTGTCGTTCTTACCATCATCATCGTCGTTCTTACCATCATCATCATCGTTCTTACCATCATCTTCTTCTTCTTCTTCGTTCACCCTCAGATGTCAACTTGAATAAGTTCAAAGAAAGCAGTGGTCAGCCTGAAGCTGTTGATATCTCCGTAGATTTTCTCCAGGAATGGTACTGGTGATGGCCATATGCGTCTTCTCTGTTCCTCATATGTTGGGCACCTTTGAAGCAGGTGTTCGGCAGTCATTTTACCAGTGCCACAGTCACACTCATCCGTAGTTCCTATCTTTAATTTGTTGAACAGATGGTATCTCAATCTGTTATGACCAGTGCGAAGTCTGAAGATTACCACTTGTTCACTTCTGCTGAGCTGGTAATACGGATCATTTTTTGTGTGGCCTGGATGCTCTTCTTCCAACTTGTGCCTGTATCTGCGCTTGATAAAACTCTTGGACTCCTCATAGGTTATATTTGTGTCCAGCTGAGGAAGTTTTCCCCCTTCCTTTGCCAATCTGTCAGCCTCTTCATTTCCAGGGATGTTGCAGTGAGAAGGGATCCACTGTATCACGACTCTTTTGTATTGCTGACATAGTCTGTGAAGTGTTACTCTTAGGTCATCCAGTTCAGCATTTATTTGACTTTTCAGTGTTGTAATCACTGACAGCGCATCTGAGAAGATAACTACTGGTCTCTCTGAGCTTTTTTCTGTCATTAGAATTTCTGATGCAGTTTTTATGGCCTCTGCCTCTGCTCTGAAGTTAGTTGAAAATTTCCCTGTTGCGACTGCTATCTTTTTTTGTGTGCCATTGCTTAAGCTCAGGAAGACTCCTCCACCCCCATCTTCTGTTGCATTAGTTGCTGATCCATCTGTGTACGCATGATAGATATACAACAGAAGTGATTGCGTCATTAAAAGGCTGAACTGCCCATGGTGGACTTCTGGTGTCATGTATTGTGGTTCGCACTGTTGACCTGCCATTGAAACATCATTTATGATGATGCGTAGATGGCAGGGCGGATAGTGTGAGTCGCTTGCATGGCTAGGCGGAGTTGTCGCACGGAAGGTCCAGTGTTCAAATCCTGGGTAAGCCACCCATGTCTGTTGTTTTTCTGTTGTCTGGTGTTCTACTTCTTTATTTCCTGCGAGTGCCTGATAACATACCTTTATATTTGTTTCATATTAATGGACTTTGGGCACAACGACCTCACCGAGGACCTGTCCTTACGCGCCACCATCTCCAAAATCGACTTCTTTGGACCAACCAGCATCGTCCCTAGACAGCTGACAATCAATGGAGACGTGTCTGGTTTAGTGACGAATCTTTCTTTTTATTGCAGCGTCATGATAGACGGCGTAGGGTCTACCGTAGGCGAAATGAACGTTTTGCCCAAAATTGCGTTGATGAAGCTCCGCCGCATGGTAGTGGAGGTGCAATGGTGTGGGGAATGATCAGTTACAACGGAAGGAGTCAATTGGTGCACATTGAAGGAGGCTTGAATGCGCAACGATACGTCAATGACATTCTTCGACCCCATGTCCTTCCACTTTTTACTGCCCAAAGGTCTGTGTTTCAACAGGACAACGCCAGACCCTATTGTGCACGGTTGACCACGCAGTTCCTGACTGCCAACAACATTCTCATCCTTCCCTGGCCATCCCTGTCTCCAGACATGATCCTGTGGGATAAGCTGCATAGACGTGTTTGTCGCCGAGACGTTGCTCCAGTCAATCGTCGTAATCTGTTCCAGGCACTCCAGGAAGAGTGGGCAGCCATCTCACAGGCCCACATCAGGACGTCTGATTGCATCCATGCCAAGGAGATGCCAGTCGCTGATCGATGCAAGAGAAGGCCACACACCATACTAACGGGAAAGCCTGTACGCCAAAACACTCTCGTGACCCAGATGCAAAACAAATGTCAATTGATTGGTTGAACCCTAAGGTATTCTTGTGTGCAATTTGAACAATTAACTCATTAAATTAAAAAAGTTATTGAATGTCAAAATTATGGCTATGTGTGTGCCTTCAGTAGCTATGCGTTTCTTTTTTTGAACAGTATAGATTCTAAAATAATCTTTATATTACTCGGGGATACGCTATAAGCAGAGCTGCCCGAACACGGGCGTGAGCACGTGATTGCAGGTGGATAGGTCAGCGTCCCCTATTAGACAATAAATCTTGATAGGTTTACTCATTGAGTACACTAGTTCATTAACCTGAGCCCGTAGAAGGCCAAAAGAGCCACAGGCAATTGTTGGCAAAAGATTCGACCTGTGTCGCCTGATTCTTGGTATGTCGGGGTGAGTGGACATTTATAATATAATGCATGTATATCTTAAGTGTATATATATATATATATATATATATATATATATATATTATATATATATATATATATATATATATATATATATATATATATATATATATGTTGCGTAGCAAATATGTTGCGTGGATAAATGTTCCGTGGATGATTTTTCTATTTGCCACACAATGTTGAGGGTGTCATATTTCTTCTACTTGCCAAAGGTAAGGTAATGCTGGCACTTGAAGCGTGGTGTATCACCCTCAGACACCAGGGATGATAAAGGCGAAATAATATGGTGTCTTTGGTCTGGTTTGTATGTATGTTGTAAGTGTGGAGTTAAACAGCTACAGTTCCAAACAGGGACGTCACATCAACTTATAACGTAGAAAGTCAAGGAATTTTCAAACAGCAAGTGACGTTTCCATCATGTATTGTGGACGCCACAATGACGAGTTGCATAGACATTAATATGCAGATACATTACATGTACGGTAGAACAGTCATCATTACATTGACATAGTCAGCACAACACTGGATAGCAGACAGCATCATAATAATGGTGAATCATATGAATATCAGTACATCATAACCAGCTGTACATGTAGTCAGGGGAAAACCTCCATCCCTTTCCATAATAGCCGGAAGATATCCGTAGGAGATCAAATTCACTCTCCTTTATCTGACCTCAGCAAGACAAGCATATCTTCTGAAGTACATAACAATGTCCTCAAAGTTCCTTTAGTCAACAAAGGTATCAAACCTAGATCAAGCAGCAGAGTTCAACAAGTAAATAGTCCTTAGGACATGCATCAACCCGATGCATAACAATGTACGTGATTCGTGAGCTGAGAAACTTCTCATAACGTAGACTCTTCAATAAGCAGGCTACAAACAATGTCAATCTCGCAAGATGGCGATAATGTTATTCAAAATGTCATTACCTTTTCTTCAGGAAATAAACCACATAACTCACACGCCTCCAGGCGCTTCGAATCACAAGAGAGATATCATCTCAAAGGAACAAACAATGTATAGAGGACTCCATTTCCTGATAGAATAAGCACAGACGCTGCCAAAACAGTCGTCTTGCTCTCGAACGAATCTGCCACAGACTGCCCGGGCGGAAACCCGTTCAAAAACTTTAGACATGCGCAGAAACGCGCGATTTGAATACAGTTCAGATAATATACGAAGATAGTACCTTCTCGATCTAGCCTTAAAAGGATAGGAATCGGAAACATTGCAAGTTGCCAAACGTTATCAAGAAAAGTGGGGCCGAGCGCTCCATACATGGACATGACTTAAGATCGCTCCATATATGGACATGACTTAAGATCGCTCAAACAAACTTATCGGCAACCGAACGCCAACAAGAAACCAAAACTGTTGTAAGTAAAACTGACATACAATTACACGAGTTATTTCCCTTTGCATAAGAAAAATATAAAGTACACTGAATACGTTGCGACATTCTTGCGCAACATATTACCGCAACCTCCCGATAAAAAAAAAATGTGCAACTTTTTTTTTTTTTTTTAAATATCCAAGAGCAAAGCGAAAAGCGGCTCAACAACGCACGAATTATGCGCGGATAAATAATTAAACAGCCTAACCTGAGGCTAAATTGACACATAGAGTGTCTGGTGAGAATATATCTCAACAGAAAAAAAATACATATCGGGGAGGTGCCACCAACACACACTACGTTAGCATGTAAGTACAATATACATATGCACGTGTAATACAATCATTATCAAATAGCGGTGTCATATTCTAATACCGCTTTAAAATGGATGTACACATCTGATAGAAAATATTAAATAGTACATGTAATATTATCAGTACATAATGAAATTACAAAACATGAAGATCCAGGACACATCTCCTGTCGTTCCAAAGGTAAGTCCGCAATTAAGAACTCTTCATGTTTGACAACAGTACGGTAACTTCTCAGATCCTCAATGACATACTGAGAAAATACAAACAATATAATTCTATGTAACAACTATTATGTTTCACAATACACAATACATTATTATTAATAATAACTGTGGCCCAGTGAATTTTCGGCCCTTATATTGTCTACTCAGCCTTCCTTTGTTATTAAAGAAGGTAACAGAAAAAGATGAAAACAAAGCACAATATTATGTGTTCACATAAAGTGAGGACAGATGTGCTAATGTATTGTAGCAATATAGGTGTGTTATGACTCTGTAGTATATATAGAAATATAGGACAGAAGTATTAGTTGGAATCATGTGGGCATCTAGACAGAATGTCAGCCATCACATTATCCGAACCACGGATAGCTCGTACCGTGAAGTGAAAAGGTTGAAGAGCAATAGCATATCGAGTGGATCTCGAACTCTTCAAGTTCTTAGTCTGAATAGCTGTAAGAGCTTTTTGATCAGTTTCTAGAATGAAATGTGCGCCCAGGAGGAATCTTTGTAGTTTGAGAATTGCCCAAACCATAGCCAACAATTCACGGTCTAAAACCGAGTAGTTCCTCTCTGCCGCATTTAGTTTTCTAGAAATGTACATAACAGGATGCAGAGTTTCTGAATATTCCTGCATAAGTGCTGCTCCGATCCCAGTGGATGAAGCATCACTTCGAAGAACAAAAGTCCTATCAAGAGTAGGTAATCTTAGGATGGGAGGAGATGAAAATATATTCTTAATCTGGTCTAAGGAAGATTGACATTCTTGAGACCAACGAACCAGATTAGGCGATCCTTTCTTCAACAACGTTGAGAGAGGTGCCATGATCGAAGATAGATTCGGAATGAATCTCCCATAAAATTGAATTAAACCCAAGAGACTACGGACTTGTTTCTTCGTCTTAGGTACAGAGATGTTCAATATTTTCGAAGTATTGTGGTCTTCTGTCTTCAAGAGACCATGACCAACACGATGACCCAGGAAAGAGATTTCACCAAAACCAATATAGGCTTTAGAGGGTTTTGCTGTCAAATTATACTCACGTAGAGTGGACAGTAAGTCATATAAACCCAAATAGTGATCTTCCCAGGTATCACTGAAGAGACAGATATCATCTAAGTATGCGATGACATCTGAACGATGAGAAAGAATTCGACGCATCATGCGAACGAAAGTAGCAGGGGCGTTCATAAGACCGAAAGGCATAACATTCCATTGAAATAGACCCCTAGGTGTTGAGAAAGCAGTAAGAGGTTTGGCATGATCTGCTAAAGGCACTTGCCAATAACCTTTAGACAAGTCAAGTTTAGTGAAGAATCTAGAATTAGAAAGTCTAATAAGTAGATCTTCTAGTAAAGGCATCGGTTCAGCATCGAACTTTGTGACTTGATTCAATTTGCGATAATCAACGCAAATTCGTATGTTCTTGTCTTTCTTCCGGACAATAACCATGGAAGAAGAATATGGTGAAGTCGATGGTTCAATTATGTTCAATTGAATCATTTCATCCAATTCCTTTTCCACTTGTGACTGGAAGTGTATAGGGATAGGATAAGGTCTAACCCTAATTGGATTATTGTCGGTAAGAATTATGTCATGTTCTATGACATGCGTGTGTCCAGGGATGTCAGTTAGAACATCCTGAAATGTCTGTAACATCGACGAGGCTTGTCGATGTTCCTCAACGGAAAGATTAGGAGAAATGGAAACGTTTTTCCAAGATTCCATGGAATGTAGTGGAACCACTGGAAGAGGAAGATTGACATCAGAAAAAACAGATTCATCATCCTGTATGACAGACAGGGATGAGTAATGACCATGAGGTACAGAAGAATCGTCCGTTGCCTGGAAAATAGGCAGCAAATAGTCTGGGCGCTCATGAAATTCCGTCAGCATGTTGATATGGAAAGTTTTATGCTTTCCATCAATATCGACCACATAGTCAACATCGGAAATTCGTGAGACTATTGCATATGGACCTTTCCATGCAATAAGAAGTCTATTTTCCCTACTGGGGAGTAGGACGAATGCTTTGTCACCTGGACAAAGTTGTCGTAGACATCTATTCTTATTAGCAAACTGCCTTGCCTTTTCTTTAGCAATTTCTGATGAAGCAGTTGCCAGTTTGCATGCCTCAATGATCTTTTGTCTAAGAGCAATGACATACTCATATGAGGATTGAGTGTCATCGCTAATATCATCGGCAGTGATGAGATCGTGTAGTAAAGACATAGGGCCGCGCGGACGCGCGCCAAAGACAAGTTCAAAGGGAGAAAATCCTGTGTGTTCGTTTGGGACCTCTCTGTAAGCAAAGAGAGCCGCGGGTAAAACCCTGTCCCAATCTTGAGGATGATCTTCAGTTATCTTACCAAGCAAAGTCTTGAGTGTTCTATTCAAACGCTCAACTAACCCATTAGACATTGGGTGATAGATACTACTGAGAGATCTTTTAATATGTAAGGTAGACATCACTTGTGACATAGTGTCAGATATGAGTTGAGTGCCATGGTCTGACAATATTTCTCTGGGGAACCCCAAGCGAGAAAATATCAGCCAAAGAGCATCTGCGATATCGGTGGTAGATATGCTCTTAAGAGGGATAGCCTCTGGCCAACGTGTGCACATATCGACACATGTAAGGATAAACTGATGTCCTCTGGCCGACTTGATCTTAAAAGGGCCAATAATATCTATGGCCATTTTCTGAAACGGCCGAATAGGGATGTCAGCAGCCTGGATAGGCGCAGCATGTCGTGGTCCTCTAGATTTGACCTCCTGACATACCTTACATGATTGGCAGTAGATACGAATGTCCTTGTTAACAAAAGGCCAAAAGAAAGCCGCAAGGACTCTCGACTTTGTACGGGAAAATCCCATATGTCCAGCACATTGCGAGTCATGAGCATGTTGCAATATTTGTACTCTCATACTCTTGGGAACAAGAATTTGCGAATGTGCCGACGTAGTCGAGTCTTGTACCATACGTACAAGTACGCCGTTTCTCATTGCAATCCAAGATTTTTTTTGTGTATTCTGATTTGGATCACCTTTCTTCGCAAGAATGAAGAATTTTTTTAGAGAAGGATCTTCTTCTTGTAATTTTATGAAAGAGTCCCGGGAAATAACCAAGTGACTATCTTGGCTATGAACTTCATTATTACCATTCAATGAAGTTTGGGGTGTTTGTAGAGCTTGTGCTCTTGTAACCACTGCATTGGTAGCTTGCATATTATGATCTTCCCAAGCAGCAATCTGCTGTGGGGTACATTCCCTAACTCCGTGAATACGACCAATAATAAGGTCCGCAATAGGATTAGGTAAGAGACAAGCGTGCACATCTCCCGTAAAGAAAGGAGTGGCAATGTGAATTAAAGCAGTAGGATATATCTCTAGAGTGCCGCCAAATGTGACACATTTGATAACCTTTCCTGTAGCACAAGATGGATCTACAAGCGATTGTCTAACACCAATAGTGGTGCATCCGGAATCGAAAAGTAGCGAGACCGGAGTATTATTAACAAGACCCTTATGAATGATTAGAGAACCTCTCCCGTCATGCGCAACTGCAGCAGGCAGAGCGGGAAGAGGGTGACCACAGCTCAAAGTAGTTATGGTAGTCGGTTCGAACAAAGTACTGCATTGGGGTCATTTGTTTGCTCTCCCAAAGTCAAAAGCAGAACAAGTGACAGTGTCAGAGTTTTTATTATCAACAACCTGATTACAGGCTTCCTGAGATTCTTGTTGTACGGAGTTAGCCTGCTGATATCTCTTTTTTGTGTTGAGATCTACCGCGACTATTATTACCTCTGAAGCCATCAGAGTTATTATTATCTCTGAAGTTATTAGTGTCTCTATTGTAACTGTTATCCTGTTTTGAACCACAGTTTCCATGATTACTATCATGTCCACATTGATGTGAACATCTATTTGTTTGGTTTTGAGGCCTTCGCGAGGAATAGCCTCTGTTACCATATCCTCTTCTAAAATGCCTAAAATTATTAGGTTGGAAGTAACGAGGACTGTCAGCTTGTCTCCAATTCTGTGAAGAAGAATCACCTTGAAATTGATTGCCATAATTCTGAGCATAATTACGGTTAGTCTTCTTATTAAAATTTTGTTGGAATTTACGATCCAAGTTTCGACCATATGGTGCTGCCGAAGCAACTGACAGACCTTCTTTTACTTTAGAGTTGCCAATGGTTACGTGAGGATGCGCAGTAACATACTGGCAACAGTATTCTTCCATTTCTTTCATGTTTTTAGGCTTACGCTCATGAAGAAAAGAAAGAAAAGATTCATTGACAGAAGACATAACCTTATCTCTAAGTAGTAAATCCATCAGTGCTTCAAATGTATGTTCTGTCTTAGACAGTTCAACCCAACGTGTAAAAGTAAGACGTATCTTTGAAATGAATTCAGAGAATTCCACTCCAGTTTCTGGCAACATATTTTTAAATTG
Source organism: Oreohelix idahoensis (assembly GCA_024509875.1). Classification (NCBI taxonomy): domain Eukaryota; kingdom Metazoa; phylum Mollusca; class Gastropoda; order Stylommatophora; family Oreohelicidae; genus Oreohelix; species Oreohelix idahoensis. The sequence continues at coordinate 23,837 of JAMPIV010014957.1, read as the reverse complement.
AAGACGATAGCCATCTTCGTTAAGTTGGTATTTCTTTAACAAGATAGCCCTGACAACCTCATAGTTGTTCTTGTCAGGCAAATCTACCATGCCCAACATAATCAAAGCATCACCCCTAAGTATTTTGGACAAATGATAAACATAGAGTGATTTATCTATGTTATGCACCTTACATGCACTTTCAAATCTGTCTAGATAAAACGTTATATCATCAATGGAAGCATTGAATGCTGGAAGATTTAGCTTGAAAGCATTAACATTAGTCTTATCTGACACCTTATTTGCATCATTAGCATTACCCATGTTCATCAACTTTAACTTCTCTAACTCCAAAGCTAAGAGTTTTTCTTCATGCTCCATTTTTGCTTTTTCAGCCTCTGTTTCTCTTTCAAGTTTTTTATTCTCTATTTCAAGTCTTTAATTTTCAGCCTCAATCTGTAGTCTTTTCTCTTCAGATTCTCTTTCAAGTTTTTTATTCTCTATTTCAAGTCTTTTATTTTCAGCCTCAATCTGTAGTCTTTTCTCTTCAGATTCTCTTTCAAGTCTTTTCTCTTCAGCTTTTGCTTCTGCTTCTCTTTTTTGTTTTTCCATTTCCATTTGGAATCTCTTTTCCTCCACCTGCATCTGCAGTTTTAAATTCTCAGCATCTATTTTCTTTTGTTCAGTTTGTTCTTTCATTTTTTTTCTTCCGACTTCAATGCCTTGGCATATTGAACAGTCGCAAATTCTTCTAATGTATCACCAGTCTTTCCAAGGGATTTACCCTGCTCAATAAAGTACTCAAATGTAGACATGTTGTCTAAAATATGAGTCCAAAACCTGGAATAATTAATTACCTTATTTCAAACTTAATAATAACAAGTCTTAAATCAAGCACTTGCTTAATCACATCACATTATATTATCCCAATCTCTGTGGGAAACAACTGTTTGCCCAAGAACTTGTGTATGAACCTTCTTGAAATATCATCAATCAATTCTTGATCATAGGTGCTATTCATCATTTAATTATCATCAGTGTAGTAGTAATAATGCATCAGCATAATCCACTAATTAATTAACCTAAGAGTAACCAATGACTATGTAAAAAAAATCGCAATGTAAACATTAACAATGTAAACAATAACAATGTAAACATTAACAATGTAAACAATAACAAAAACACTCGCAGTAATCAACTAAAAATAAAGGGAAAATTAAAGGAATGTCACAAAAAATGTGATGATATCTGCGAGAAGATGATACAAAATACAAGACACCACAGTGTATAAATATAAATTGTGTATAAAACTAAACAATAGAAAAGAGGAGATCTACAAGTACAAACAAATCAAAACAAAACTAAAGAATGCGAAAAAATAACGAAAACAACATGTAACACATGTCATCACAACTAACAGGAATAGCAACAAAAGTCGCTTAGCAAATTTCACTATAGGAAATTTGCATACCCTACAGAACACTCTCAATAGAAAACCTCTGTCACGTGGTATGATCTATAGGAGTCACCACCCATCCAGACCCGCAGAAAAGTAAACATATAAATATACAAATAACATATAAACATATAAACATATAACATGTAACAAAAGAATTAGAAATACAGAAGACTAAGTAGAAGTATAAGGGCACAGTTCACGAACAAACAGGCCACTTAACTTATGGACATCCAACCGTCAGCAGAGCAAAGAACATGTGAAGATCAACATTCTATGGACAGAAGATCCAACGTTGATCGAACATGTTGATCTAGCGTGGTAACTGCCAGGACGATGGTAGAACTTGAGTTTCTGATCGGTATAGGTAGTGTAGTTACGGAACTTGGCCTTCTTATGTAACAGTAAATTTCTTCAATCGGTACTTGGCCTTCTCAGTAAAGAACTCGTAACAACCGGAACTTGGCCTTCTCAATGCAAGAACTCGTAATCATCGGCACTTGATCTTATTATCGAACGGTAGTCAAAAATGCCGCAACGCCGGGTAGTGTCATTTTCTTGCATCAGGCTTAGCAAAAAATTCTATGTTGCAAAGATACCGGGCAACGCCGAGTACTTCCAGGATTCCGCATGACGATGTCTTGGAGAATGCTGTATGTTGATTTCTTGTAGAATGTAGCGGGTAAGGGACCCTGTGTATGCTGGCACCAGACCAAACCAGCTTATGGCCACCAAATGTTGCGTAGCAAATATGTTGCGTGAATAAATGTTCCGTGGATGATTTTTCTATTTGCCACACAATGTTGAGGGTGTCATATTTCTTCTACTTGCCAAAGGTAAGGTAATGCTGGCACTTGAAGCGTGGTGTATCACCCTCAGACACCAGGGATGATAAAGGCGAAATAATATGGTGTCTTTGGTCTGGTTTGTATGTATGTTGTAAGTGTGGAGTTAAACAGCTACAGTTCCAAACAGGGACGTCACATCAACTTATAACGTAGAAAGTCAAGGAATTTTCAAACAGCACGTGACGTTTCCATCATGTATTGTGGACGCCACAATGACGAGTTGCATAGACATTAATATGCAGATACATTACATGTACGGTAGAACAGTCATCATTACATTGACATAGTCAGCACAACACTGGATAGCAGACAGCATCATAATAATGGGGAATCATATGAATATCAGTACATCATAACCAGCTGTACATGTAGTCAGGGGAAAACCTCCATCCCTTTCCATAATAGCTGGAAGATATCCGTAGGAGATCAAATTCACTCTCCTTTATCTGACCTCAGCAAGACAAGCATATCTTCTGAAGTACATAACAATGTCCTCAAAGTTCCTTTAGTCAACAAAGGTATCAAACCTAGATCAAGCAGCAGAGTTCAACAAGTAAATAGTCCTTAGAACATGCATCAACCCAATGCATAACAATGAACGTGATTCGTGAGCTGAGAAACTTCTCATAACGTAGACTCTTCAATAAGCAGGCTACAAACAATGTCAATCTCGCAAGATGGCGATAATGTTATTCAAAATGTCATTACCTTTTCTTCAGGAAATAAACCACATAACTCACACGCCTCCAGGCGCTTCGAATCACAAGAGAGATATCATCTCAAAGGAACAAACAATGTATAGAGGACTCCATTTCCTGATAGAATAAGCACAGACGCTGCCAAAACAGTCGTCTTGCTCTCGAACGAATCTGCGACAGACTGCTCCAGACTGCCCGGGCGGAAACCCGTTCAAAAACTTTAGACATGCGCAGAAACGCGCGATTCGAATACAGTTCAGATAATATACGAAGATAGTACCTTCTCGATCTAGCCTTAAAAGGATAGGAATCGGAAACATTGCAAGTTGCCAAATGTTATCAAGAAAAGTGGGCCCGAGCGCTCCATACATGGACATGACTTAAGATCGCTCCATATATGGACATGACTTAAGATCGCTCAAACAAACTTATCGGCAACCGAACGCCAACAAGAAACCAAAACTGTTGTAAGTAAAAGTGACATACAATTACACGAGTTATTTCCCTTTGCATAAGAAAAATATAAAGTACACAGAATACGTTGCGACATTCTTGCGCAACAATATATATATATATATATATATATATATATATATATATATATATATATATATATATATATATATATATATATATATATATATATATATATATATATATATATATATATATATATATATATATATATATATATATATCTCTGATAGCAGTGTGACTTGAATTAGTTTTCAGTGACTACTCCTCAGTAAATTTATTCAGTGTTAATGTACCGCCTTCTACAGCCTAAGTTAACAGGTGCTTAATCTGTTAGGTGTCTCCTAGTGTTAGTGTTTACATTGGGTTAAATGGTAAACTTAAGCTTGCAGATACTTAATCGGCGAAGAAACCCATAGTCGTGTTCAGTGCTAACAATGGGTTAAATGGTAAGCTTAAGCTGACCTTACTTTTGGGGAATTTCAGTGGTGTAACTTATTCACACAAACCTGACTAGTGACGCATATTCGCTATTACGACTGAATTGTAGGAGGTAGTCATTCTTTAATCTGTGAGAGAAACTTCTCGTGGTTGGGATTAGACACAGTTAGAACTTAAACGGCAGTCTAGAAAGTTAATCACCTGCCAGTAAAAGAATTCTGTCATAAGTAAAGTTACCATGTAAATAGCATAAACACTGCATTTTCGTGTATTTCATTTCGGGAGGTTATTTCTTTTCAATTGTGTGTATCGACCTCAAGGGGCTCATACAATTTTATTTTGTAATGTAACTAGTGCTTATATTTTCTGTAAATTCACTTAATGATGTAAGATTAATCGCATATCCACTCAACGAAAGCTAAATTGTTGGCCATCCCTTATGTTGAGTTGGAAGAGGACTTTGGGTAGATTTTGTCTATCAGAGCACATGCTGAGATGTACATGTATGCACAAGATATATTAGCCTATGCGACTGCATGCTGATAATTGGTTGGGTGGGATTAACAGGAAGACAACTCATGTGGATAAAGACGGCACTGAGATTTACCTAGCAATAATAATGATAAAAATACCATAGTGGGGCATAATAGTTTATTACGACATTGTTATGATTTTATATTTTGCTTGAAGTAATGGTTGTTTGTTTTGGACTTAGTTCAAGGGTACCCCACTGTTACAGCAGGATCTCAGTCGAGGAATTAACATTCTCCTCGACCTCACGGTTCCAGTAAGCAACTAATGCCACGAGTGTCACATAGTACCTGAAATTATAACCCTCTTCACTTACCCTTCTAACTGGAATTGAGCTCATGCAGTGTATAACCAGCACCCGCAGTCTGTCGTCGTATTGTGCAGTAGTGCCTACCTACTCACCTATTTAATGCAGGTCTGAGCTAAAAGGGCCATTCAACATATTATCGACACAGCTCGGCCAGCAAAAATTGAAATCATCTTACTGTATTCTTAAACGGAGGCACAGTCCCAATTTCAAGGTCTCAACCCAGATCCAGCCGGATTTTCGCATCAAGTACGAAGGCTAAATTCAACGCGCGAGGATAGTAGCACATCCAAAGGACAGTTGTTCTAATGTGACCTCGCCTTGTATGCTTCTGGTCATTCAAATCTCCGCGCGTAAAAGCGGTCAGCGGAAAGACAGAGTTAAACCTACAGCCTATCTTGTTAGTTTCTTTTGTGAAAACGACGCAAGGATAGCGCTTGCTTTTCCCCAGTGGATTTATTACACTCCTCCAGTCTGGATAGAGACTTAAAGACACTGTGTTAGAGTTATATCATACACATGCAGCCGAAGGATTTATCTTTGGATTTACTTTCTTTGCCGGGGCTGACTAGTTTGATTTTGGTTCCTTGATGTTTATGTAATTGTTAACTTGTTGTGATTTGATGCATTACTTATGTTATTGTGCTGAGATACTTCATTTTTCTATATTTACTACTTTCAAGAATTTTAATAAATTTTACTCATTTGTTGATTCGCTGTTCAAGACCTTCATCCATACATATTTAAGCTCTTACTATATCTCTATCTGTCCGTGAGAAATAGGAGAGACCGGGTGATACGTAAAACTATATAAGTGAGTTGTGGGCTTGGAAAGAGAGTTGGCTTTAATATATCTTCTTCCAGGCTGTTCTCCTTATGTTCACACATTATCTGTGTTTCTCTCTATAATTCTGGCAGTTCACTCACATTGTCAATTTCCCTCAAAATGTCGGTGTTAAGTTATATTCATAGAGGGGGAGTTAAATGTTTGAGATCCTCACATGTGAGTCTAGTATTTTGTAGACGCACATTTGAGCGCATCTAAGTTAATTGTAGGTTCAATGTATTATTTGCGTACCACCGTGCACCATTCTTAAACGGGTATAGCGCGGTTTGTCGCGGTGATCTGTTGCTATCCAGAAAACGTACTTGAGGCAGATTCAGATATCCTCCGTCCTATATAGACGTGAATTTTTCGTGTGCTTGTCCTGAGACTAGGCAAGCCACGGTCATAAACAAATTATAATCATCTGGAAGATGAAGATGATGTTCTTGAGGAGTAATACCAAGAATCGTTTTATTTCAAGTATTTTAGCCATAAACGGCTCATTTTAAGTATCTCGCCTCCGATGCTTCGTTCTCCTATAAACGTTATGGTAGAGCTTCGACTTGACAAGATATGTCAAGTCGTTAGTGCGTCCCTCTAACGCTAGGAGCTAATTGGAACATAAAGGAATATATAACTACGTAAAGATTCTGAACATGGTCACTTCATCAGGACCATGTATACTACCAATCCGTTAACCTTGACGTAGTAACGACGAGTGCTGTCAATCAACGTCCATGTTGATTACTATATATGCCAATGTATATACTGTCAGAACCATATTGATGAACTATACTTATACATGCTGTCAGCGTGTTCCTGTAATAAATCGTATCGTCATTCACGTTCAACAATGGGACCAGTATATCTTATTTACCAAGTGGTCAGTATTATGACCCAATCGTTACCATTACGTTTGTCTTGTCATCACTATTCATAACGAAGCGACGGCCCACAACAACACTCGCACCATAAGTCACCAACATTCAGAAACGCAGCGGTAACAGTCGGACTCGACAAATACTTCTAAAACCTACACACTCACGACAGTGCAGTAGTCAGATTTTTTTTTTCTTTGTTTCTTCGGTAACTATACGGGGCAGGTTTCACGTTTACGTATGTTATAATAATAATACTATTAGCCCCTATTACACTGACAAACAACATTTTTCTTTCTTATATAAGAGTAAGTGTTCTTAGGTCAGTTTCTTGCGCTGATTTCAAATCTGAAATCCGTTTATCTCTATCACATCGGGTTCTTAAGATATTTGTGAATAAATATATTTTTGGGAAACCGTTATTTGCTCCGTTTCATTTTTACTATATAGCTTATTAAAAATTAATAAAAAGCAACATAATTCTACTTTTTATACTGCTAAAAGATGCATGACATATGTTACGCGATTTTTCAAATAGTTACTGTATTTTGAAATAATTCTGAGCAAAATATGGCTTCTAGAAGTTGTAGAAATTCGGCTGATCTGTTCTGTTACGTGTGCGGATATTTTACCGATCGTGTTGACCAGAAAAACTTTACATCATTACTAAAGAAAGCATATGAACTTTATTTCGATTCGAAAGTTGATGATGCAAATAAATCTTGGAAGCCAAATGCAGTTTGTTCGATACATTGGCAGGTTGGTTACGAAAATCGCCGAAGCATAAGTCGATGCCTTTTGGAGTGCCAGTAATATGGCGTGAACATACAAATCACACTGCTGTGATTGTTACTTCTGCTTGACAAATATCCATGGTTTCACTTTTAAAACTAGAAAGTCTGTGGTTTATCCAAATATTGAATCGGTTTCGAAACCAGTGCCTCATGATCCAATCACGTGTCCGATCCAAGTACCACCAGAACAATATCCGTTGGACGTAAATGAACCATCAGAAAGTGATAGTTTACCTGCTTTAGAAACTAATTCTGACTCAGATTACATACCGGTGAATGATGGTGTTTACTTAATTAACCATTCAGAACTTTCAGATCTAATACGTGATCTCGCTCTTACCAAAGGACAAGCGGAATTACTCGGTTCGCGACTCAAAGAATGAAATCTTTTAGCGCCCAATACTCCGATATCTAAATTTCGTCATAGACACAGAGAACTTGTTCAATACTTTGAGATGGGTGATGACATTTGCTATTGCAAAGATGTAAACGGTCATGAGCACATAGTCAACGAATGGCGATTTTTCATCGATTCTTCCAAGACTAGTCTAAAAGCCGTGTTATTGCATAACAGAAATTTTTTTTCATCAATTCCAGTCGCCTACTCTGTTCATATGAAAGAAACTTATGACAATATGGCTATACGTTTGGAAAAAATAAAGTACAATGACTACCAATGGCGGATTTGTGGAGACCTAAAGGTCATTGCAATTCTCACGGGCATGCAGAATGGGTATACTAAATTTTGTTGCTTCCGATGTGAATGGGACAGCCGCAACAGACAGGAACATTATGCAAGAAAGGTGTGGCCTATCCGGGATCATATGCAGCTCGGGCATAAAAATGTAATACGCGAGCCATTAGTTAACAAAGACAGCTTCATTTTACCACTGTTACATATAAAGTTGGGGCTCATGAAGAATTTTGTAAAAGCGTTAGATAAAACGAGCAAAGCTTTCACTTATCTTCGAGAAAAGTTTCCGCAAGTTAGCGATGCAAAGATAAAGGAAGGTATCTTTGTAGGACCTCAGATTAGGAAAGTTATTGCAGACAAACAATTCGAGAACTTGTTACATAGTAGTGAACTTCGCGCATGGATGGCATTTAAATCGATCGTCGATAACTTTCTGGAAAATCACAGATCTGTCGACTATGTTGCATATTGTTAAGCAGTGCATAGATGCATACAGAATTATGGGCTGTATCATGTCCCTCAAAATCCATTTGCTCGATTCGCATCTTGACTTTTTCCCTGACAACCTTGGCGAATTCAGCGATGAACATGGAGAACGATTCCATCAAGATATCGCCGTAATGGAGTCACGTTATCATGGATGGTGGAGTGTGACCATGCTTGCCGATTATTGTTGGATGCTTCATCGCGATGTACCACATGCCATTCACCGACGAAAGTCGACTGCAAAGAAATTCAAGCCTACATAACTGTTATACTTCTTGTACGAATGATGTTGTAATAATGTATGCGTTGTTAAAAAACTTCAATTGCGTATTTCTAGAGATCACGACCTGATAGAGAAAAACGGTTTGCAGATTTAAAAACAGCGCATTAAAATTGACCAGAAAAACATAGAAATGTTAGAGAAAGAAAAAAAAAGTTTTTTTTTGTTAGTCAGTGTTATTAATACTATTAGTATTATTAGTATTATTATTACATAACTGACTATGGGAATGCACCCCTGAGGTTACACCCCTTCACTGCTTTTTATTCTTTTGCTCCTTTCGACGTTTTCTCCTCTCTTCTGCTTGCCACGAGAGCTTGTTTTCGCCTAATGTGAGGTGCCGCAGTAGAGATCGGCAGCTTCATCCTACAAGGTTGCTGTAGTTATGTCCCGTACCTTCATGTCTCTCTTGCACGTATCTTTGAACCTCAACTGCAATCGCACAACTGTTTTTTGTGGGTGTGTGTGTGTGCCATCTGCCAGTTATCTGTAGAAGATATCTTTCGGAATGCGACCATCTTCCTTGCGGCGGACATTGTCAAACCAGCGTAGTCTGCGCTGTCTAAGCATACATGCTTTGGAAGCCAGCACGTGACAACGCCTCGACATTTGTCCCTTTGTCTTCCCACGAAATACCGAGGATGTGGCGTAGACATCGTATTGAGCCATCTTTCTTGTTTAGCATAAGTTGTCCATGTCTCGCTGCCATATACAAGTGTGCTGGTGACGCAGGCGTTATATACTGCAGCTTTGGTCGTCGTCGTGAGTTTGGAGTTTCCCCAAACACGTGTTGTGAGGCTGGCAAAGGTGGCTGCAGCATTACCAATGCAGCTGTCAATTTCTGTGTCCAGAGAGAGTTTGTCGTTGACGGTAGACCCCAGGTATATGAAGTGGTGCACCACTGCCAATTCAGATTATTAACAGTGATAACTGCTGCAACATCTATATCCTGACCCAGCACATTTGTTTCATTTAGACCTATTGTGAGGCCAAAGTCCTTGAATTCTTCTGTGAAGCGAAGTATCACGCTTATAAGCTCCTGTTGACTTTGAGTGACGATAGGACCTACACATATTATACATATGTTACATATGTTATTTATAAAAAAAATAAGTTTTTAATCAGACTTAAGGGACAACTTTTAAAGTTTCAATTAGTAAATGCCAGCTGGTAAATTATTGGGAAAAATATAACACTTTTTTTAATTAGTTTTATTAGGCAAGGAAAGTAAACCCAGAGATAAATCCTTCGGCTGTATGTGTATGATATAACTCTAACACAGTGTCTTTAAGTCTCTATCCAGACTGGAGGAGTGTAATAAATCCACTGGGGAAAAGCAAACGCTATCCTTGCGTCGTCTTCACAAAAGAAACTAACAAGATAGGCTGTAGGTTTAACTCTGTCTTTCCGCTGACCATTAATACGCGCGGGGTTTTGAATGACCAGAAGCAAACAAGGCGAGGTCACATTAGGACAACTGTCCTTTGGATGTGCTATTATCCACGCGCGTTTTTATTAGTTTTCGAATGCCGTGAGAAAAAAACAACAAAAGCCTTGTGATGCGGTAAAACCACAAACAAATTGATTCAGCCGTGGCATCAACAGCAAATTAAATCTCCTCAATTGACTGATGGTCGATTTACGGAAATATCTATAATGACTTTATATTTGAATTTCAAAGGCCCAAATTGAGGCTTTGTGGGAAAGCAAAGAGGAGATCAGAGACATGCAAGGTGGAAAACGAAATGAAAGACGAGCTCAAAACAAAGATGAATAAAGCAAGTGTTGTGAACTGTCAGGACTCCGGCTCAATATGGAGCGAAAATTGAATGATAATGATGAGGAGGAAGATGATGACTTCGATAAGGACCAGCGGCACTTGGGCTTTCATCCCTTCGGCCTAATGACATGTCATTGCAAGGCTGGGGAGCCTGTAGACTTCGCTCCTTCCCATCCATAGAGGGTTTATCTCAGGAGCCGTTCAGGTTATTCAGTCTAATTCCCGGTCAATGACACTTCTTCAAATGCACACGCCCGGGCTTGAACCTTGGACACTTGATCGCTAGCGCAATGTGTTAACCATTACACCAGTGCGGCTCCCAAGAATAGGATAAACAGGAAAGACACTGCAAGGTTTCTGTGAATCATAATTGTACTGAAGAATTATTCAACAGAAAGTTAAGGAAGATTGTGAGGCGATGGAAAATACTGGAACGCTTAAAGTTGAAAGTGTGCTGGAGGCCATTCGCCTACACCACATTCATGCAGCTTGTAGAATCGCTTCGAGCATGTCAACTCATCAAGCTAGTTATGCCTACTGTTTTCGGCGTGAATGTTCATATTCAGTGATCTATGACAGCCTATGAAAGATGATTTTGTTGCAACAGCAAAATTGTTTTACAGAATGAATTAGGAACGTAAGAACGGTGTATTGATTCTAGTTTAAGTGACATTTAAAATGTCAGAGAATTCCTGAATAAATAAAGCTTCTGTTCCAAGGTTACATTGCGCATAACAAAGAAAACAAATTTAATTTTAAGCAGAGCAGGGGCGGAGCTGGAGCAGTCCCTATCAATGCCGGAGCGAAGCAATTAAAAAATGTGTTTGTTCCAAAACCCTGGTGTCAATAACTAGAAGATGTCGCAAAAAAAAGAAGACTACAATTATCGGATAATATATACATTTAAAAACAAAAAAAATGCCTAGTTTTGGCAGTTTAACCTAGTTGGTTATATTATGGATTGAGACATATCTTCAAGTTTTGGGAAAAGAAAACACAACACACAGCATGATTAAGAACAGAAACAATCAACAAAGTAATATAAAACAGAACACACGAAAGCAGACTTAAACGAAGCAAAGCCAGTCGTTCCAGGGCCCTGATTCATGAAATGTACATAGAAGCAAACAAAGTAGAAAACAAAATAAACATCAGAACAGGCAAGAGGAAATAAACTGACCAGTTGGCAAGAGAGGCAGAAGCCGCTGCAGTGATGAGAAATATTAACGATCTGTTAAACAGTAGGCTACACAGAAATTAACAGGGAAATCACCACCATCTTTACCCTACGGTTCCTAAAGGAGCATAGGCCTTCAACAAACTTATGTCAACAGGAAAATACGAACAAGCAAATTGTCTGAAGAGAGACAGGAAAAGAAAATTGATTAGCAAAATAAATGTGCAAAAGAGGGGATACACGGAGTATTTGTAAGTCCGCTGAGCTGCACGTGATCGGCCAGCCAGACGTCCAGCCGGCAGACAAGGTGCTAAACGTTAACTGTGAAAGAGAAAACAAGAAAGAAATAAAGAAACCAACAAGCTTCTAACTTTACCTTGGATTTGTGAAATATGACAAGGTGGGCTGTGATCTTTAACGATTAATTAATCGGAAAAAATTTGAGTCGATTAATTGATAAAAGAAATTTTAATCGATTATTCCATTTTTAGCAATGTTTATGGTTTTTTTTTTTTTTTTTTTTTTTGCTTAAATGCGAGAGCATTAGGAATGTTAGAGTTTTGTGATATGAAGTATGGTGAATAATAATAAATTGTTAGATTGCAACCTTTTAGTATTTTCATTATATTTTCAGAACAGTGTAGCCTTATAGCGAGTAAAATAAATTAAGTCCTTAGTTATTGAAAAACAAAGTTATTTATTATTTTCTTTATAGTTTATCAAATTGATCGAAATAGATCGATTAATCTTCCATTTAAAGAAATTTGATTAATCGATTAAGATCTTTGTAATAAACCCCAGCTCTAATGACAAGGCATTCGACAGTTTATACAGAGAATTGCCCTGGAAGCTGATGAGAAAATATAAATTCCTCATCAAGTTTATTATCCTAATAAAGAAAACATGAAAACATAATACGTAGAATTCTCCATGAAGGAAAAATTACCGAGAACTTTGAGATAAGAAATAGAGTGTGACACTATGTCACGTGGTTATTGACGTTATTAGGGAAACAACAACATTAAACAGCAGGATTGGAGTTCAGAGAACCTTGAAGGATTGTCGTACAAGGCAACTACGAGTATTATGAGATTGTGCATAGGTCTAGCAACCTCTTCACGCGTAACTAGTTTCCATGGAAACCTTCGCTACCCGAGAATGTTAATGCTTATTGCAGGACAAGGTTACTCGCTGCAATGATGGCTTTATGCTCCGTAGAACAACACATGAAAATACTGATGAACCAGTTTGGCGATTGTCGCGAGGTAAGACAATTCTGAGTGTGATGCGTGATAGTAGATATAAATAGTCACAAATGTGAATAGATATGACAGTCAGGAGAGAAGATAGATATGAGTGTGTATTAAATCACTTTCTTGCCACACTCGCAACACTGTTAAAATGTCATATATGCAGCGATTTCGGTGGTTTACTTCTCTAAACTTTCGTGAAACGTGGAAACGGTTTTATAATGCTAGGGGCATTTGGATCAAAGTAATCCGGCAAAGCGCGGGCTTTCAACGTGAGCTTAGGACCTCTAGAGTGCATATTTCAACAACTAGTAAATCGGGAAGACCGGTTTTAATTTTCTTCAGCGACTGTATGAAAACGTGGGATGGATCAAAACGTGTGTTGTGCAACCCATATGCTGTGAAGACGTATTGTATGACCAATAATGGGTAATTTAAGGAATAATGGTAATGAAATCTGAAATCCTGGGATCATGAGCAGGAACATGTATCCACACACACACACACACACACAAACGCACACGCACACGCACACGCGCACGCGCACGCGCACGCGCACACACACACACACACACACACAAATGGAGATTCAGGAACGGGATACGGAAAAGGCCATAAACAGTGCTAGTCTGTTGCCAGGTCTATGGAATCTTCCCGATATGTCTCGAATTATACCTTATAACAATGCGTCTGTCATTAGGGTTAACTGCATAAAATCCACTCTGCAAGTCGGGGGTCCTCTGGTACTCATGGAGACACTAGCCCCGAGTAATTGTAAAGTCTAGTTTTATAGATCGCGTCACTTTTGTGAACACCTGCATAGAGAAAGATGAAGCCAACAAATGTCAAAGAGTTAAGAGAATGAGAGATTCCTCCCCTGTGACCGAAGACAAAATGTTATCTTACGGAGGATCCGCGACGAAGGAGACTACGTTTCCACGGGTGTCCGGCCTCAAAGGGTTTTCAGAGCGGGAAGTGGTAGGTCACTTGAAAGGCAAGGCGACCCGTTTGTGCCAGCTTTCCCCTGACTCAAAGACACGTAGACTTTGCCGCCACCAGTAAAAAAAAGAGTAACAAAACGTCTATAAGTAGCCGAAGAGAAACACTTGAAAGTGGGGGATTCATCCTGTCTAAATTAAGAATGACACGGCTATAGCCAGGAATTTCACTCGCATGTGCTATTAAGAAGAAAATGGAAGGAGATAAAATTAGGCTAACAAGAGAGGCGATCCTACCAGCGAGAAAGTGACATAAATTCTCATTCAACTCATGACAGCGATCTAGATGTTAACAACAACCTGAGTATTCTGTGTCTTAACATTAACAAGAGAAAATGAAAATTCTTAATGAGAGGTCACAACAATTGAATCTTAAAATACAGAGAGAAAAGAGAATGATTATTAGGGTAAAAATGTGGAGTCATAAACATAAATGTGAAGTCAGTCCTATTGTATGGCTCTGAAACATGGAGAACAACAAAGACAACAACCAAAAAGCTACAGACTTTCATAAATGGGTGATTGCGTAGAATAGAGGGATTAAAATGGTATGACAAGGTTACCAACATGGAACTGAGGACAAGAACTAGACAAGTGCCAGTGGAACAAGAGATGAGAAGAAGACGATGGCGATGGATAGGACACACACTGAGGAAACCTGTTCATAGCATTACAAGGCAGTCCTTGTTCTAAAACCCCCAGGGCAAGAGAGGCAGAGGTAGACCAAGAAGCACATGGGGAAGAAAGCTGGAAACGGAGGTGAAAATGATGAGAAGAACGCGAAAAGAACTGGAGATGATGGCACGTGACAGGAGGACTTGGCATGTGTTTGTTGAAGGCCTATGCTCCTTTGGGAGTGGAGGGTTATGATGATGATACACATATATTGGCAGTAGCAGGGCCAAAGTTGGAACAACATAGAATGCCGTCAAAATAAGAATACATGATACAAGAGGTACATTAATTGCATTCGCAAATACCGGGTAAATAACTTTAAAACATAACTTTGAGCCAAATTTCAAAACTATTGTATGTTTCTTGTGACAAAACAATTGTACATGTACTTTTGAGCCCCTGTCTTACTCCTTCATCCGCTTTTTACTTGGCATATTTTATGCACTTTCATTCACACTCTTTGCGCTGAAGCCGCTCCCAGATTTGTTTACTTTTCACCAGGTGAATCGTAATAATACCAGGCTATTTACACCAGTCAGTGGTTACTACGTTTATCACGTACGTCGTCTAGCCACCTTTGATAGAATCGATCTCTATTGACACAATATGGTCGCGCACGATCGATGAAAGGAGGACATTTTGTCTGTCTGAGAGATCCGTCTGGCGGGAGCACGTAAACACAGGTGATATGAGATAATAGCTTCCGCTGGTCCGTCTTCACATCAATATTACCGATAATCTTTCTGGAGAGCCAATATTGGCGAGAAAGCATCTAGACAGGAAATAAGAAATAGGTCACGCGTTGGGATTTTAAAATGTAATATTTTAAAATACGCGGGGGAAATTAAAATTAATCACCTCTACCCACGTAGTGCAAAAGAGATTGGATTGATGTAAAGTGAGAACCGGAATACACAATGGTTCTCATTTTCAAATTCGTCAGAAGTACAATCTGTTATTTCGAACTGAGAATTTGAAATATAATCTAGGAAGTCGGAGTCACAAATCAGACTGCACCGCCACGTCAAGCTAGCAATTCACCTGAGCCAGAAAGATAAAGATCGGACTAAGGATTCCAAATATATACGTTACAGATCAGAGTATTTGGGCAACTTTAAAACTTAAAAAAGTAAACCCGCATTTATAAATACAAGAACTGGAAACTTAAACGATCAGGATCGAAGTATTTGAACAACTTTAAAACTTAAAAAAGTAAACCCACATTTATAAATACCAAGACTGAAGATCTAAGGAATCAGATCACCCGTCATAAGAGGAATACTCAAATTTCCAGACGAAGTGATTCGAAAGCATCTAACCTAAGTTGCTAGTGTCCATTCTAAACTGTGCCAGGGGATTGGATTCCCAAAAGTTACTTTGGGGTAAATGTAAACATTTATTTTACAAATGTGAATTTGACATGTTTTCTTGCTCAGTGGTTATATATGACACTGGCAACCTCAACATATGAAAACAGTATATTCATAAACCACTACAGCAAGCGCTGGTGATTGTTTCTTGCTAGCCGGACAGAAAACCAACAGCAGAGGTGACCCCAGACTCTGCATGGAGCAGTGATGTGTGATTATTACATCACATGTGCCTAAAGTGTATAATATCATTTTGTGAGATATATGCACCTTGTTAATTGTAATTCAGGCAAACATTGCTCGCGGTGTCCAAGCATATATTTTCCTAGTTTTATACCGAGAAGAATATTGGTGATTTCTAATCGTCGCCCCTGAGTTACGCTGTGAATACTAAAGAATATAATTATTCAGAGAGGCTAACATTGGTGGGTTAACAATGCGCCTGTTAATTTGCAGCCCACAAATGTACTTAACAGAGGCATTTGTTCTTTTTATTTTTGTCTAACGTTCGTGGAACGAAGCCATCAGACGGTTCGTGGAACGAATCTATCAGACGGTTCGTACACAGCTGTTTGTACCCTATACCAGAGCGCTCTTTTAGTTCTTTGATCGGATTTCTGACACCGGGTAATAAATCTTCCTATGCACCGTAAATGCCTACTGCTAGTTTTGGCGGGGAAAATCAGCCGATGTGTGTGTAAAATCAGTAATCATATAAATCATTACACGCTCGTTCTGGATAAACACAGCGCTAAAATTCTTTTGTGTACTATAACTTTGTTCTGTGTTCTATTTTTGGTTATATTTTTATTTGTTTGAAATTATATTTAACATAGTTACAGACTTTTGAAAACAGTGTCATCATTTGAGGAAATTCAAAACAGAAGCAATCTATTTATTAATGTAATACCTAAAAATCGGCCCATTCTTATGAGTTTATAATTATATAGACTTCTCGAAGGGAAGCTAGAGATTATTTCCACATACTTTTTTTTTTTTTTGGTTTCATATCTTGAAAATGTGTGGTAGTCAGTTTTGTGAGTTTGGCATTACAAGAACAAGCATATTGTCACAAGATTTTGTAACATTTAAATCACTGTAAACGCCTTCCTGATACTCGCAAATCTTAAATAATCACAGTACAACAGTTACTTGTTAAGCCACCTTCAAAACAACTAACATAAGAGGAAGAAACCCTATTCACATCCATTGTTAGAAAAAAACTAGAAACAGCACAAAATAATATCATAAAATGCAAAACTAGAGGACAGCGTTTTGTACTACAAATACTAATTAAACATAGAAGAGAAACATCAGTCACCAGAACGCCAACAAAACGTAAGCGATCTCAATTTCTCCACACTGTAAGGAAACATATTGCTGGAACATCAACTGACTCCTTAGACCTGCAGGTGGCACATGAACTACAACGCTGTTCAGAAAAGTCTCGTCAGGTAATTTGCAGGAAAGCAGGCATTGAAAGTAGAATATCCAAAGAATTAGCAATAGCCATGAAGGAAACAGTAGGTCTTACGTGGGCACAGGAGAGAAAACAGAAAAGAATATTGAAACATGTTGGTGTTGACATGGAGCATGAAGGGGCAGAGAAAAAAATGGACAAGAGAGATTACGCGTGAATGGGTGGATGTGGAATTGAAAGAGTTTGTGGGATAATGGACAAAGGCTAGAGACACCATTTGCATGTTTCAAAGATTTATGTGGTTTTTCGTGGGCTTCTTAAAGATTACAAGAGGGCGAGCTTTTTAACGTGGCATAAGGGTTCCATTCCAGAAAATGAAGTATAGCTGAAGATTGGGGGTGATCATGGAAAGGGAAGCATCAAAGTTACAATGCAGGAAGTAAATTTAGAGAAACCAAATTCTAAATCTAATACCATCCTTTTATCAATGGCTAGAGTCAGAGATTCATATGATAATTTAGAAATATTTATGAATGGCATGAAAGCTCAGATAGAGCCACTAAAATATTTAGAGTGGGATGGTAAAGAAGTTGTTGTTGTCTTATTCGTGGATTATGACTTTTTTATGAAAATATTTGGTTTGTCTGGAGCTCAAGGAACATACCCATGTCTGTGGTGTCTCCAACAAAACAAGGAAACAAAGACATCCAGAGAGCATACAACTTGCAAACCAAGAAGTTTGGCCATGTTGATAAGAGATTACAATAGATATATGAAATATGGGAAAGGGAATAAAAGGCAAGTGGCACGTTACCATAATTGTTTACACAAACCAATGTTAGAGATTGAAATTGAAAATGTAGCTCCTCCTTATCTTCATATTTTATTAGGCATTGTTTTGAAACATCACAGACTTCTAGAACAGGTAGCCGATACAATAGACGCAAAGATATTTGAGAATCCGCAAGAGATACATGCAAACATTAGTACCATTAAGAACTTGAAGAGATTTGGTAGGAATTGGAAACAGTCAGAAGAATTAGAAGCTAAAATTAAATTTTTTCAGGCAGGTATTGAACTTTGTGAGGATAAGAAGGAGAAAAATAGTTTTAAAGTTAAACTTGAAAATGCACAAGATGCGCTGGCCAAACTTCAGTTTCAAGATCTGTGTGCTAGGTCTGGTCCAAATTGGTCACACTTGGACAAGGTAGTAGCCAAATACAAAAGCATACCACAGGCTTATCATAGCAGAGCATTCATAGGGAATTACTGCCACAGATATCTCACACAAAAAGTTTATAAAGATCTTACAAGCGCAATCGTTACATAAACACTGAAAATTACAGACAAACAAAATATAACTGACATAGCTTTTATTGCCCAAGAACAATTCAACTCACTGAACGAAGCATTTGAGAAAGTACACAACAAAATATCACACAGTAAACCAATTAGTAAAGAATCAATATCCTCAATAACAGCATCTAGAGAGACATATATATCTTTATTCAGAAAGCTATTCCCCAGTAAGACAATTCCTAAACAGCACATAGTAGAAAAACATTGTGCAGACTGGATCAGAACTCATTGCTTTGAAATGGGCATGCATGGAGAGCAAGGAGGAGAATTTGTACATTCCACTATTTCCAAAATTGAAAGACGCACCAGCGGTATTAAAAATATAACTTCACAATTAAAATTTATAATGGAAACTCATTTGTTACAAATTTCTCCATCTGTGAATGTACAGATTCCTCCTATAAAAAAAAGGAAGTGTGAATGATAATTGAGCGAAATTTTGGGGCTAGAGCAAATTATGGCAGTTGTTGCGTGAGAGTGATAGAATTAACAGAGTGTGGAAATCATTTAATAGGTGTATGTTTTATTTTTTAAATTGAACATTTCGTTTTACTCATGACCATACTCATTTTTACATGACCATCGTGATGTATGATTGAGAGATAATTGTTAGCTCTCATGTTTTGGGGACAATTGGGTGTGTTATTTTAAGGTAATAAATGTGGACTTGCAATTTAATGTTTCAATAATTAATGTTTGACGCATGAATCCAAAACCAAACTATGGTATCCATTTTCTGCAGGTTTTCTACTTTTGATTTCTGTAATTTGTTATGCATGTTGATTGTGATCGTTTTAGTGTAAATTGCATAAGAAACAAACCAAAACAAAATATTTAAAAAAACGTAAATTTTACACTATTTCAGACTATTATATCTTCTGTTCTAATTGTGATAAAATGTTTGTTCTTGTACTAAAATTTACTCTAACATTTCTAGTCTAGCGTAACGCAAAATTAAAGCCGGTATTTATAATAATAAAGTAGCCTAAAAGCATTAATTAAGCCTTATCAAAAGTAAACACCGCCACATTTTTTTCCGTTAGGAAGTTGACTACGTGACCTCTGTCACGATAGCTATAAATAGCACGGTCAGGAAAAAAACTAAAGTGTCGCTCGCAAACCGACGTGCGTAGAACACAGCTATTAGACTGTGAAGTGTCATCATTACAGAAGAATTGACGAAACCATTTCTGCAGTAGTCATCGATGCTAAGCTAAGTGCTTACTAAAAGGCAACAGCAAAGAACATTAACATTCCTCTTTCCAGTCTCTATGAAGATAAAACTTTCATATAAAATTCACCATCATTTCATCTCTATTTTAACATGTTAAAACTAATTGATTATTAAATTGGTTACACATTATTTTAAAACACAACAATCATAGTTGATTCAGTTAATATATGTGTGAAAGGAAACATATGAGTAAGACTCTTTATTATATATATATATATACATCTAGACATATATTTACATATATAGAGCTAATTCTTAGAAAAGAATTTCGATGGATTTACACCAGCTGGGGGCTTGAACGGGCTAAAACCATTGCTTAATTCTTTATAAAATGTGACGGATCAGATATAAGTTAACAATTGCTCGGCCCTATGCAGCATTGTCTTGACTTCTGAAAATATCTTGTGGAGACTACCTTGAGACAGAAGCGTCATTACCGTTCTATCTACAACTCTGCCAAGAGTAATCTTGTGCAAACGTAGACACATTTGACGACCCATTTTAGATACTCTTGAGCTTTGGCCACTGTTAGACCACTACTGCTAAGCAGGGGAGGCAATCCGTGACAGTTATGAAACACAGAGAATTACAAAACTGACAACTATGGCGTCACAGACTATTATAAATGGGTGTTTACGTTGAGTAGACAGATTGAGGTTATACAACAAGACCAGAACCTGTCTTGGACAAACTCAGTGGACATGCCTCAAGCTCAAAATAATCAAGTAGACGTCTCTGGGTGTACGAAGGAGAAGAAGAAGAAGATACGATAAGATGGGGAACTGGTGAAAACTGTGAAACAGTTGAGGAAGAAAAGAAATACAGGGTAATACGTCTTACTAGGATAAAAGACAAGAACAAAAAGCCTACGTTACGGTCATAAGACCTTTGTCAGGGACAGACGGACAAAAACTGAATGTAAAGAAAGTGAGAACTTGGTAAATAGTATGAAAAAAAAAATAAAAGCGACTACACATGATATGAACGCATGGCTGAACCAAAATGGCGGCAGCCGCAATTCGGAAATATCGAACCAGACAAAAGCAGTTGAACAAAGTGCGAGGAGAAGACGCTGGGTAATACACACTCAGAAAACCTGTCGGTGGCATTACAAGGTAATCCTTCTTGTGGAATGTGTAACGTAAGAGAAAAGAGGGTGATTACAAGAAAAACAATTATATGAAACGAGAACTGGTTACAATCATGAAATGGATAAAGAACATATGGAAAAATATTGAACGGATACTACAGGCCAGGAAAGCTGAGAAGGTGTTTGTTCATGACCCATACTCCACATGAAGCTAAAAGGTAATCGTCTTCTTCAACTACCATGCCTGTTGGCTAAGGTGATGATATCTCTCCACAAATTCCTGTCTCCAGTACTATTTATCAATTATGTTATAGACTTCTTTCCAGGATGTCAAACTGCCCAGCATTTGGTCTCTGTGACGTGTATATGTAAATAGACTACATAAGTCAGTCCACCTTTGATCCTCATTAGTGTACGTTTTGCTACGCAAAAACCCACGTAATTCGCTATCTGTGGACTGACATTTTAGCCACGCCTATTTTTCATGTCTTTCGTGCGCTAACGAGTTGTTTACCTATTATTCGCATCACGGCCGATAATAGGAAAGCGAACCGGTCTGTTTAACAGAGCTCTCACGCGAGCTGACATGTCAATCATCGGGAAGTGACAGAAAGCACGTGATGAAACTGATCAGACCCGGTAGCAACTTCAAGGGCGATTATAAGATTTCCCGGTCATCTTTGATGTCTGACATTTTCAGGGGAATTAAGTATTTGATCTAAAAAAACGGAGAGATAATCTAAGCCGCTTAGCTTGCAAGAGACGGTTTTCTGATGCCGTTCGGCATAGCGAGGGAGCGAACCGTAGAGTCTGTTATCTTGTTAAGCCAGCAGGAGGATTTCTCCTGAAACGTCCAAGGTGTGACTTTTGCCATCTTTCAGAGAGATCACACAAAATTTGTATATATACTGCCTGCACTTTAAGTCAGTTATCAAGCCTCTCAAGCATTTTTGGATAATCTTAACGCCTACGCTAGAACCTATGTGAAATAGTGCTCAATGGCCTTCGTGGGGATTATTCGGCTTTTCTGGTAATAATAAAATAAATTGTGCTTAAGTGTTTAATGTGTTAGAGAGTTACAATTTTATTCACTGTGAGTCCCTATCGTTAAGACTAGCGAAATAGCAACGCGTATATTTATTTCTTACCACTGGTTCAGTAATGAAAAATCCATTAACTAATTTTCACTAGAGTATACGGGTTAACTGACTAAATAAATGCTATGAGTGACAGAGCAGAATGCGCATTATATTTTCATTGTGTGTAATTATATAGTGACTAGCATTAAATATCATGTGGAAAAGAAAACAAAACGATAGCCGCCGACAATCAACAAGCTAGTAATGACAGGCGGGATTTGTAAGGAAGCGTAGTCATAGTTAAATTAAAACTGACATTGTGCGCTGATTGTTTACCGGGTCGGAGGTGAAAATGCTTCATGCTTTTATCAAACCCGTACTCGGTAAAGCGACGGGCGATAGTATAGGTTACTACACCGTGTGCCTTTTAATTTTATTTAGTGACGGAGAGGTTAAGATATCATGCCTTACGCTTGATAGTCTAGGATTTGTCATATTAGAAATGTTTTGTTTCTTCCTAATACAGTGCTTTATCAAAACCCAACGGCTAGCGGTTTCCTATTTGTGGTCGTTCCTCAGTTACTGAAGTAATAATAATAGTGTCGTTTTTCCCTTGGCGTTCGCCCGTACCAGCGTGAACAGGAATGACCAGGGCGAAACAATAAAATTCTTTGAACTGTCTTAATTGATTAAGGGAGGGTACCAAATACCCATATTTTTTTCCTTTCAATTTTATCAGCCCGGTGTGGCCATATACATAACAATTTTTCCGACTTCATGTGGAGTTTAACCCAGGATAAGACACTGTTCGTAATCGGTACTTACCCAGAGAAAACTGATAGGAGTATCATCACCATCAGAATTGACAGTAGTTTATTTTTTGCACTCATACGTTTCCCTGCTGTTTACTGGGAATGACATATCTCAGAGAGTTCCGGTATTAACCAACCTAGTGGACAAATTGTGTATATCCAGAAACCTATCACCAATTAGGCGTTCCCCGTGTAAAGTTTAATTAATATCGGAGGAACTGGGGCCCGATCCGGATGACACCAATTACTGGACTTTATAGGCACATTCCTGGATTATTTGTCAAAACCAATGTTTTTTTCACCAGAGTAGGTAAGGAGCGAATGAGTGGCCAAGTATAACAGAGAAAGAGAGAAAGAGTGAAATATTTTCATTTCTTACAGTAAACATTGTACATGCAAACTTCTGTTCTTTATTTTTTTACTATTTGTGGTAATATTTTTTTTACTGGATAGCATTGTAGTGGGACTAGTTCTTTTCTGTACTGTCTATACTCTATTCAATACCCTAGTGCTAATCTTTAAACTGTTGGGTTATTAACTCCCTTTGGGATCCTTCTTTTTCTCAACAAGGGGGATTGCACTATTGGGTTATTTTCCTATGTCTGTAAACACTATTATGTATATATAAATGTATAAATGTATAAATGTATAAATATATAAATATATATAAATATATATATAAATATATATATATATAAATATATATATATAAATATATAAATATATATATATATAAATATAAATATATAATTATATAATTGTAATATATAAAATATCAAATTATAAAATATAATAAAATTTTATATTTTTATAAATTATATTAAGATTATAATAAAATTATATAATAAATTATGATATTATTATTATATAATAATAAAAATTATATATATATATATATATA